>JAODAI010044567.1:0-12305 GCA_027575025.1 Scotoplanes globosa | reverse complement strand
TAGGGCATCATTTTTCCAACATCTCAAAAAAAATGCAAGGGCTTCGCCTGTACATTGTAAAATAGCCTAGCCTCTAGTCTATCAATATTTTACGAATAAAGCCCCGCCCACTCATTAATATGCGAGATATCGTTGTCAAAATCAATATGCTTCCTAACCGACCCACAAAGCAGCCCTATGCCGAATATCAACTCAATCGGACTAACGGTTATGGAGTTATCGTGTTTACAAGCTAGGCGTTAGAAATCAAAAAGCCTTGCTAGACCACACTTGGACTATAAGCCTTGCTGGACCACATTTGGACTATTGCGTGTAAGCATGGAGATATTATCTAAGAAAGGACATAAACAAGATTGAAAAAGTTGAACGTAGGGCCATCAAAATGGTTTGGGGCCTCGCTAGTCTATCCTATGACCAACGACTCAGACAATGTAATACTATGACTATGACAGACAGAGGAAGAAGAGCTGACCCAAATTGAAGTCTTTGAAATTATTAATGGTATTGAGAACATTAATGTTGAGGAGCTATTCCGATTTTCAACTGACACAAGAGGCCATAATTACAAACTAATAATGTATAATAATGTATAGCATTTATACAGCGCCGTCAATCTATAGCTATATTCTGAGGCGCTTTACATACCCCCTGGTCACTGATAAACTCATCTAACCCACACAAACGTAGGTTTATAGCAGATACCCATTTATACACCTGGGTAAAGCGAAGCAATCCAGATGAAGTGCCTTGTCCAAGGACACAACCCAAGATAACTACCAACAGTCCCGGGATTCGAACTTGGTTAATTATATGAAGTACCATGCAGGGTTAACGATACCAACCAATAAAAGGAATGACCATCCAGGATAACTCCCTACTCTTTGCAAAAAGATGGTCAGATTAGAATAACAAAACAAGTAGCCCTTCCCGGGACCGCAATGTAGCGTCCGATGGACGCCCCTCACCAGGTTTAGTCTACAAACAGACATAGCTACCGGGGTGCGCCACTGCCATACAGAGAGAGAGAAATAGTTGCTTATGCCAGATAGGTTAAATATTCAAATCCCATTCAGGAAATTTAAACGATGCAAACAGATATACGATACAAACGAGACAAACATAAAAAAGGAATGACCATCTGGGATAACTCCCTACTCTACTGGGAGCCACTGGAGAGAGATGAGTGATCGTGGGGAGAGGATTAATTACGAACCAAACTATCGGTTAGTTGTAATTTACAATTTTTGGCGAGGGAACCTGAAACAGTGAACTCCGTCAGAGTAAACGCACCTCGATTGGGTGTGGATTGTCCAAGTACAGGGTTACCAATTTCCAGGATAATAATAAACACTTCAAAACGGTTTGCACCAAAAAGATTATAGAAATCATATAAGGATATTATTGGTGCATTAATGCATTAACAATATAAAAAGAAACAATATATATATAAAAAGACACAAAATGAAAGAAACAAAATGAAAGAAACACAAGAACAAAGTAAAATATCTTGAATTTTTATTGACAAATTACAAGATTTCTTCGGATGAAACCTGGTTTGGTCTGCTCATTTAATATTGTGGGACATAATATATTACAACAACTAACACACCCGCCTACAAATGCAGCGGCCCAAATCACATAGCTTAACAACGGTTGGTATGCTCTTTGGAAGGTACCATCCACAGGGACGGGTAAAGTCTCCTAAAGAGTTGAACATACTTGAGAAAAACAGATAGTAGTAACACTATGTTATGGTCTTGACATGGACCTTCTTCATGATTTCTGGACACCATAACTACTACGGTCATACACAGAACCCGTTGTCATACGTTTGTTGCAGTACTCCACGGACCTATTGAACAGCAACGACCACTTGGAGTTAGAGATATAATAACTATTTAACTACATCAAATAATACTAGACGTTGCTCCAATCCGAATAAATAGGCCTATGTATGTCACATAAATCAAACCCACATGTGCTTTTGTATAAATAAATATGGCGTAATAAACTCATAAAAGGAATACAGTGAAATGGTGGACAGAGGAGAATATAATTAGTGGATTGTAATTTGGGGTAGATTGTAGTTTTCTTAAAATTAACTAAATCTATTTTATGAACTTCTCCTTCGTCAATTATTTCACTGTGGTCTCCTTTTTGAACTTATATGTGGATACACCTACATATACATAATTTATATGTATAGGCCTATATATAAATTAATTATATATACATTTATATAATTATATATATATATGGGTCATTCAACATCAAATCAACCAGTGGTCCCTGCTCATCCGACTCAGATTTTCATGAATATCTGTCATAATATTGGGCTATAGTTCTGGTGTCAAACCGCTACGGACTTGTAAATTCATTAAAATATAATTTAAAACATTTTTTTTGAGTCCCAATTCTCATAAACTTAATATTAAAGCAGAGCCTATAGTACAATACATCAATGATTATATTTCCTGTCCCTTTTCAACACAGAAGTTATACGAGCCACCCAAAGTAAAGCATTTTATTGCTGTTAATTTTGACACAGGAAAGAAAAACAAGTCATTTCAGAACAGTGGAAATTTAATATGAATATAAATATTTAAGGGTTAGGGCTTAGCAATGACTACCAAAACCGTGCCAAAATGTTTCCAAATGCCAATAGTTACACATATTACACAATTATTCCACGTGTTACATAGGTATTTCCATGTGTTACATTGAATAAAATGAATGAATGAATAGGTTTCCTGGCCCTTGTGAACGCAGCGCATTTCCAGATGCTACCATACTTTCCAGGTTTAGGGTCAGTGTTAGGGCTAACCCTCCCTAACCCGAGGAACGAGCATGCAACATTGAAAAACAAACACCAGAGGTGGGGGTCAGTCATTGGATAACGCAACCACTTGACAACAAGTGTCAAGCGGGTCATTGGTCGATACTTGCCCGGCAACAGGACACCAAGCCAGTCGTTGGTTGTCACTTTGTTGACAATATAAATCAAGTTCGTGGTTGGCTACCTAGTACATATCATACATGATGTCACAATGGATTAGTTTCCCTTGCCCCTTTCATCACAGAATGATTAGGTTACCGGGCCCTTTTCAACACTGATGTTATACGAGCCACCAGTTAGAACCACTGGAATATAATCATCACTCCGTATTAGTGCACAAGTGCACAAGTGCACAAATAGCTGTGCACTTGTCTCGTGTTCCCCGAGCTCGGCACCGTCAAATTGAAAACATATTTGTGAACAAAAATATAACCATTCTCCTGTTCAACCAATACCATTACCATTTCATTCAAATAAAAGTTTAAAAAATTGCATACGCTCCTTGGAATTATCAAAACGTTGTTCTAAGATGTCCGAACGATTGATTTGTGTACTTTTCAGGCGGTTTAAACAAAAAGGAGTCTCTGAAAATTCACCTCCGGAAACTTCCTACCCAACTGTATAATATAACTAGGGGTTTCAAAATGGCAGTAATCGGGAACCGCGACGGACATACTCGTTTGCCGGTGCTGTGCTCTTTCCAATTATCGGGCGGGATGTTGCCAATTCACAAATAGTTGCAGAAATAAATATATGTAATATTCAACGTAGCAGCAAATTGGCAGCACCGTGGAACAATCATCTACGAAGCAGAGATGTGGAGCCATGCGCACACTGCGCTCTACACAGCACCCCAAAATTAGGCGTTTGCCGTTATTGTTATTGTGACACTATCATTATATTTCACACAAAAACATTGTTGGGCAAAAATCAACACCAGAAAGTCAACTTTGAGAGCAAAATCACCATTTTGTCCTAATTTTTATGCGAAACAAAACCAATTAGCGGGTATTTCATAAATTTCCGTCCGATTTAGAAAAAAGTAGCCTATGTATCATTAATTAGATTTCCTTGGCATTTGCAATACAGAGATTATATGAGCCACCAAAGCCTTTATTAATTATATTTCCTGGTCATTTTCAATAGAGGGGCTATATGAGCTACCAAAGCCTTGGATATAACAGTTACAGCCACTGGAATACAGTGACCAATTCTTTCCACCATTTTTTGTCCTCATATTTATGCGAAAAAATACCAAAAAGCACATGTTAAATTAGCGACCATTTCATAAATTTTCGTTAAGAGATTTAGATTTTGGTTTCCTGGCCCTTTTGAACGCAGTGGTTATATGAGCCACTCAAATCATTGGATATATCAGTTAGAGCCACTGGAATGTACACATCACTCCGGATTCAAACTCCTGACCTTCCGATCACGAGTCCCATGCTGCATCAACTGAGCTAACCGTTCACTGACAAAAAAGTATGATCATTAATTAGATTTCATGGCCATTTTCAACACAGAGGTTAAATGAGCCACCCAAATCCTTTGGTATACCGGTTAGAGCCACTGGAATACTGTCACAATATTCTAACTGCTGGCTCTGCGAACACGCTCTATCCACTGAGCTGATCCCATCCACTGAGCTGATCCCATCCACTGAGCCAACCAAGACAATGGGCACAAATTAACAGGCCATTTTCATTTTTGACGACAATTAATTGATTTAAGTTTTTTTCCTGGTCCTTTCCAACACGAATGAATGAATTAATGAATAGGTTTCCTGGCCCTTTTCAACGCAGAGGTTATATGAGCCACCCAAAGCGTTTGATATACCAGTTAGAGCCACTGGAATATAATCATCATCACTTCGGATTCAAACTTGTGACCTTGCAATCATAAGTCCAACGCTCTGTCAACTGAGCTAACCGGTCAAGGTCACATGAGCCACCCAAAGCATTCGATATACCAGCTAGAACCACTGGAGTATAATCATCATCATTCAGCTCCGTATTCAAAATCCAAAGCACATACCTTAGCGGTGAAGTGTCCCACACACTGGATGTGAAATAGTCACGAATGTTACTAATTCACAAACAAATTATGAAATAGATAATTTTTCAATACAGCCTGGTAAATTGGCAACATTAGAACAAGAACACGGTAACAATCCTACTGGCTAGTGTTATCACCGAATGTAAAACTGATAGTCGCGAATTCACAAATTCAACATAAATTTTAGAAAATTTTCAACAGAACATGTATAACAATCGGGGAGACATTTATAAGCATGGTGCATGCCGCATAGTGCCAATTCACTGGTAAATATCAAAATAACATAGATAGTTATGAAAGCCATTCCACTTTCCGTACAAGGTGGAAGGGGAGACCGGCAACAATTCATTAAAATACCATAGACCCTGGCTTACAAACGCCGATACCAATAACAATGTGACACTTTTATATAGCGCATTCCATCTCGACAACCGATGTGCGCCGTCAGTGTATTACCAGCTGGTAATCTCGCCCGACCGATACAAACGTGA
This sequence comes from Scotoplanes globosa, assembly GCA_027575025.1. Lineage (NCBI taxonomy): Eukaryota > Metazoa > Echinodermata > Holothuroidea > Elasipodida > Elpidiidae > Scotoplanes > Scotoplanes globosa. The sequence goes on along the minus strand of JAODAI010044567.1, from coordinate 6,923 downwards.
AGGAATAAATAGGTTTCCTTGCCCCTTCCAACGCAGAGGTTACACGAGCCACCCAGAGTCGTAGGCACAAAGGTCCGCTATAGAGGCGCCATGTGAAAATTAATGCATCGCCAGTGAGCTTAATTCCTTGGCATAGTGAATCACACATGCCTAAATGATCAAAAATCATTGTAAAGAATCGAACCCAAAATATCACTAGCCCAAACCACTGGGCCAACTCGTTAAATGTTGCCAATACACCAAGAAGCAATATGATTAGATAATCTATGGCGGTTAATAACAAAATTGAAAACACACAGCTATGGCAGGCCAAATGTTCATTAATTAGATAAATCGAGTAGACGATTGAAGTTTTTCGACCATAAACCAAGTTTATCGGTCTATCGATTTACACAATGTGATTTATCGAATCAACAAAGTTTGTTTATCGAGTCAAAAACTTTTTATCAAATAAAAAGAACCTGGGTTTATGGATCGATGAACTCTGTGGATTCAAATATTGAACATTTGGCTTGCCATACACAGCCACCGTTCAATTTCATAATCCGTAACATCGACGAGGCATGTGGATATCTGTACAATAAAAACTGTTTTCGTTTGCGACAACTATTAATTCCAATACCAGGTCTTCTCCACAAATGACACAGTGCGGACATTTTGCAAAATAAATAAACCTTTTGGTGGCAAACGAAAGAAAACGAGCGGGATTGGCCTCCGTCCGACCCTGCTGTTGAAATAATAGGCTAAAATGGTCCGCAATTGGAAGTAATCAAATGATAACATAGGCTGGATACATAAAACGTGGGGCCCTATTCTAAATTATGACGCCGCGGTACAACTAAAATCGTTAAAACGCTTACGAAAAAATATTTGTCCAAAGACGGTGACCTTTAATCTAATTCAGATCTAAACTGCATTGTGTTTGCTCTTTCTCATATCAGTTTCTCCGACAATGAACATACCAAAATATTCGATGCTCCGGGGAGAAACCAAAGGACGTACACATAATCCTCTCCGTTTCAAACGAGATCGCTACTCATTATAAACACCATTATAACAGTATGAGCTAGCATTTGAAAATAAATTCCTTGCCTATATTAACATTTTGATGTGCTTGTGTGTGAGTTTGCATTTCCTGCAACCGAGGACACACACACACCTGTTCTGTACCTTAGGTGGACATCCCCTCCAACAGAGGTCATCCTCATTTTCCTTAACCCTACCGTCATTACGCTAGATGCTGCTAAAAGCATTTAGAACACGGTCCACGTTTTGCACCTAGGGGATGTGTGTCGCATGTCCACATTTATTTGGTGTTGTGTCTGGTGGTGTGTGTCAAAAGTCCCCGGTCTTCCGTAAAGAGTCAGGATTGCATGTCCCCGGTTTGATGGCCGGATACAGGATCACGTTGAAGTCTATGATTGTAGGCCTTTACAAGTGTGTGTGTGTGTATGTATTGCGGCACTTGATACTATCGATACTACAAAATATGCTTGGGGAAAGTCTTTTTAAAAAGATTGAATAAGTATGTTCTTCTATGTACATAATTGCTTATATTTATTTCATACTACATTGTTTTGTTTTTTTCTCAGCCCGAGCGGGGGCTCAGCACTCTTTGCAGCACAGTTTCCATGAGGGCAGCCAAACCACCCACCATGCTTTTCAAATTACCCATTTCTAGAAACAACCGCGATAGTTTTCAAAACCTCAGACATCAAGTTAACAATATTTTATTACTCAATACTTTGTAATTGGTCGTAAGTAAATGACCAAACACATGGGTAGATATGCTACTTCCAAATAGTTATTTTGTGTTGCATGTTCAAATTCAAGCATATTTCAGCACTTTTCATAACAGATTCTATGAATGCGTCTATTATACGGATGGAGTTTGAAATCACCCTTTCTAAACCACCGATCCATTATTCAAACTATTGACACATCTTTTCTTGGATTCACACAAAAAATTGTTAACAAGCGACAGAGTCTGAAACCACAGAATGTTCCTTTGCAGTTTTGACTATGAACTGCTAAAAGTACACACATATTTCAGAACTCCTTATAGAACAGTTCTCCTGAATGCGGTAAAACCACCCCGTGGCTTTCAAAAACTATTTTAAACCACCGATGGGACACTACTTTTCAAACTACCGACAAAAGATCAGAAATAACATATTTTCTTGAATCCACACCGAATGTTTTCACCGATATCTTTCAATCAACATTAGCCCCCATTCACAGGAAGTGATCCAAATTCATCATAGTTGTGTCTATTAAACGTTAAAATTCAAACATAAAAAACATCCCCACGAGGAGGGGGTAAAAACAAAGGATAAAAAGTTGCCTATTACCAGACAAGCAGATAGTTTAATACAAATATACACATGTGTTGGTTCATTCTTCCCGTACAAATGTTTTCGCGCAGTCAGAGAGATGGATTAATTGGGTAAAGTTCCCTGGCCCGTTTTTAAGACAGGGGTTCACAGACAGTATAGATACACTGTAATATAGAGACACTGGAATATTATATGGGGCTACCATCTCATTCTCATTCATCGAGTGGAAGTTTATTTGACATATTTCAACTCGATTGATTCGTCATCGATTGATTGATTAAGTTCCTTTCCACACATAGGTTATATGAGCCACCTGAATCCTTCGATAGACCAGTTAGAGCCACTGGAATATCAGTTTCCTGGTCCAAGTTGGAAGCAATGAATGATGAATGATGAACAGGTTTCCTGGCCCTTCTCAACGCAGTGGTTATATGAGCAGACACCCAAAGCCTTTGATATATCAGTTAGAGCCACTGGAACATAATCATCATCACCCCGGATTCGAACTCGATCGACGTTACGATCATAAGTTGCTTGAATGAATAGGTTTCCCTGGCTCTTTTCAGGTCACATGAGCCACCCACTCAAAGCCTTTGGTATACCAGTTAGACAGTGGGATATAATTCAAAACATTCTCCCTTCTTATATACATTACGATGTTACTATCTCATCTAATAAAATTACACAACATTAGCCCGAACCACGCCAAGTCAATTCCGGGTCAAAGTTCTTCCAACTTTAATTTTTAACTGGATATTGATTTAATTGATGAAGATTGATGTAAGTAATTGATTCTGCATATTTTTGATAATTGTAAATTAAGCTACAAAATTATTTGTATTATATTTATAGTGTTAAAATCCACCGGATTGGAAACCCTGACCTGGTGACCACAGGTTCAACGCTCTATTCCCATAACTACGAGACAAGACCAGATAGTAGAGGTAAAATAGTATCGGCCCTCTTTCATAATTAATTTACTCTGCTACACTTCTTAGGCAATTGATCGATTGTTTAGGTTTCCTGGTCCTTCTCAATGCAGGGGTTATATGATGAGCCACTCAAAGCCTTTGATATACCAGTTAGAGCCACTGGAACATAATCAGCACCACTCCGGATTCGAACCTTGGACCTTGCAATCACAAGTCCAACGCTCTCATATAAATGACTTGTAAGAAGCAATCCAAGGGTTCTTCGGGCCAAGCAATTCTTACATTCTGCATACATGACAGTGTGTACTTTGAAGGGTAAGACCACACAAATTTGAAATAAAGGAAGATTAGGTTGTCCTGCGGACTACCAAACATTCAGAAATATTTATTTGGAAAAGAAAATTAAAAAATTGTATATTTCTGCATGGTTTACTTGTCTTTTATGTTTTGTAGTACTTGTACATGTCCTTGAGTATTGCCAGTCTGGTCTAGTTGTTAATTTTAATATTTCTGTTCAACCAAAGGTACCCAAGGACTATCCATTTTTTTCCCGTTATTCCCGAGGACTACCTTACCACAACCCTTATCATTACACACTGCATGTGCGGTCACTTCACTGAAGTGAGCGGTATAGCGCCATCTTGGGTCTGCAATAACCAATGCTGATTGGCTGTACACAGTACATGTGACGTTGTTTGTCTTCGTAGTCTGTTAATCGGCCAATCAGAATCCTCTATAGTTTGTACAACACTTAGTTCCATGATGGATTAAAACAAATATATTTTACGCAACAATTTGCGGGAAAATGGTCTCCCGTCGTCTCCTAATTTGGCAAGTCTCAAAACATTACCCCAGTTCATAGTTTTAAATCAAGGCCGCCCATCTCACAAAATCCTAGATTAAATAATACAGAGCCTTCCTAAAAAACTTGCCTTTTTACAAAATGCCATTCAGTAATATACACATTAAATATTTGTCATTCTAATTCTAAGTCGTAACACATTGTTGACGTATAATAATAATAATACCACTATTCGCGCTCTACAATAATATCGACTAACCGCACGGATCGGGTCCACTACAAATTAATTTGCATATTATGCTAATTAATTTGCATATATCACGTCGGGACGATGGGGCGATATCCCAATTTATGATGAACTGACCCTCGTATAAAATGGAACCACCTACAAACCGTCAAATTAAAGATGTGCCACCACCTATATTAGGATGTACATTGACCCCACTAAATGAAATCAAAACGCTTTAAGTTTCCATTTAAGATTCTGGGGAACTGGTTTCCTGAACGTATGAATAGGTTTCCTGGCCCTTTTCAACGCAGAGGTTATATGAGCCCCCCATTTACGATTCTGGGGAACTGGTTTCCTGAATGAATGAATAGGTTTCCTGGCCCTTTTCAACGCAGAAGCCTTCGTTACACACACCAGTTAGCGCCACTGGAATACAATCTTCATCACTCCGTATTCAAACTCCCGACCTTGCGATCACTCCAGCACGACCATCAATTGTAATAACCCCGTTATCGGATCTGCGATATTACGATTGCAAATCAGTCGACCTAACCACTGACCGACCCAGTACGGGCGACGCTTTATCGCAGCGCGGATCGTATCCCACCATATTATATATATTTTAGTGTCAGCATTAATATCAAATTTGAGTTTCAATGTATCATAAATGTCGCAGGTACACCGATGTTGCCTAATAATTTTGTACAACACCAGCCTCCTTTAGTTAATATGTATATGTACAAGGGGGGTATACGATTTATATGGGGGTATACTGCGGTGCTCGGACGAAATATTTATATTGTATGCGATGCACCGTGGTACATCGGGTATCATGTCGGCCTTGGTCATATTGATATACTAGTGCAAACACAGAAAGGGGAGCCCAATACCTTCATCGAGAAATATATTATTTTACCGCAGAACTATTTTTAAAATGGAGTCGGTCATATTTCATTTTGGAGGATTGTTGTGGTTGATTGACTTTAACGGCTCATTTCTAACCTTCCGGTTTAATAGCGCCGTCCTCGGAATTTTTTCCTAGTCGAGGATCACTGGATTGTTGACCATGGATTGAATGTAGATAGGGAGCTATGAAGGGACGACAGAAAGGGTCGCACTCAGTGTAATATGATATCGCTTCGTGGGCCTTATGGCGGAAGCCAAGGGCCACATTTGGCCCGCGGGCGGGCCGAACATCGTTGCCCTCGGCAACCTAAATACCAACGCACACCAATCCACAGCCCCCCGGAATTTCCACGAAAATATAAATTAATCCACGCACCAATCCACAGCGGCGTGCCGTCAAACGATGGCTGCTGTCCGAGGAACTCCAATTCCTCGCGCGTATTAATGACGGCCAGGTCGCCCATTTGGGTCTTTTCGCAGGCCTTGCGGGCCTCAAACCAGTCGCGCTGGTCGTTGCTCCCAGATATGAAGTAGCAGGTGAAGTCGGGGCCGTCGATGTAGCCGTCCGGACAGTATTGCTCTGAAATTAGGCGAGATGATAATATAGAGAGTTGGTAATAATTTGTGCAACATGTATGTAGTGATAATGCTGTGCTATATACGATCATCTAGCGTTGATTTGTTATCTGGGTCGAATAACAGAAATCACTGACGCATCATTAAATAAAAGAGTTGTGTGCTTTAGGAATAAAAGAATCCGTTTCCGTTTCAATGACGATTGCTGACTGATTGTGTCTACCGGCTAGTTTGTAACCATTTGGTATAATAGCGTCATCCTCCGGAATTTTTTCCTAGCCGAAGAGCACTGGATTATTGACCATGCTTCGATCTCGTACGCTGAACGTCAAGCGAGAAGGCAACATTTGTACCATTTTTGAAGTCTCGAACCCACACAGAGCCACTATTCGGTCTCCCGAGTTTAATGTATGTATGTACAAATATGTATAAAGCGCCTTTTCCAAAAGGTTATAAAGCGCTCAAAGAAGTAGCTGGAGAAAAATAAATAAAAAATATTATAATCTAGGAAAAAGATAAGCTTTCAATAATCGTTTAAATTGACCAAAGGAAGTAGCACTGCATATTTCTAGAGGGAAAGAATTCCACACATGAGGGAAAGCGCCAGAGCCAGCTCTGGAAATGGTACGTTTTTGTAGCAGAAGATTTCCTGACATAATAGAGCGTAGGTTTCAGGGTGGTGCATACCGTTGAATATGACTTGAAATGTACATTGAGGATGTGTCTACGAGGAATTTATAAACGAGAAGACCAATTTTGAAATTTATACGCTCAGAAATGGGTAGCCAATGCAGATCACAAAGCAAAGGTGATGCATGGTCTCGACGTTTCTTCTGGAAGATAAGTTTTGGAGCTTTATTTTGCAATTTTTGTATTAGTGCTTCATGTTTGCTTTAGAGGTCACATAAAGTAGTGAATTAGCGAAGGGACCTCACGACAGCATGACATGTGTCTTCATCAATATAAGGACGTATTTTACCAATGTTGCATAATCTAATAATATAACGTGGTTATTGAATCTATGTAGCATTATACTTACCCTCCAACTCTATCTTAATTTAGTACGACCTCTATACAACTGACCTATATCTAGCAAACTTTTGACACATGGCCCCTCTTTGACCTCATTTCTCATGTCACGT
>JAODAI010044456.1:0-12306 GCA_027575025.1 Scotoplanes globosa | reverse complement strand
TCGATGAAATGACATCACGTGCGGAACCTAATATATATCACCAATCTTTCTGCCTATCAACAGACCCCCAATCTTTCTGGAATCGGCATAATGGAGGAGCCCGAATTGACCTTTCAGACAACCTTTGACACGGACGTGACCCTGGACTCTACAGCGACCGATGAGCAGCCGAGTCTGGCCCAGAGCGAATCGCTGCTGTCCTTCGTTAGACATGAGAAGGTGTTCTCTCACTCAACACCGTTAAAAGGAGCTACTTTACGACACGGCAGCGACCCTCTAGATCCAATGTCACACGGAATGGGCCCGATGTCCAGCGAAATAGGACCGATGTCCGGTGAGATAGGTCCAATGTCCAGCGAAATAGGTCCGATGTCCAGCGAAATAGGACCAATGGCCTGTGGAATAGGACCGATGGCCTGTGGACTAGGACCGATGGCCGGTGAGATAGGACATGTAGGCGACAAGGGGCAGAGAGGTACAGTGTATATAATATTGTTTCTTTGTTATTTTTTATTTTTTATGTTCATTTTTTTCTTTTTTGCAACCAATGGTTGTGACACCACATCAGCACTTTTCATCCTAGTGTAGCTCCAGTGGAGCGCATCAGGATTATCTCATCAAGTATCAAATATTACATTTTTCTCCTCCCAGGGGAAAATAAAACACCACAGTTAAGGGCTCTCACAGATAAGATATGAAATCCTTGGTCAATCCTTTTCAAATATTGATTTGGTTGATATACTGGAGAACATTGAGCTGACAAGGAGTCTTTACTGAGAGGCGATGTTAGAGGGACGCTTGAGGTGGGCTGTGCATGTGGAGTGTATGGATGAAGTGCATCTGATATGGAAGTTAGTAGAAGGGGCAGGTGGATCGATCACGTTTGAGAGGGAAGATTGTCTTGAGATGGATTTTAGGGGGGCCGGGTGGGGATGGCGATTGGAGGGTTATGACTATATCTTCCCAGGGGAAAATGAAACGCCACAGTTAAGGGCTCTCACAGATAAGATTTGAAATCCTTGGTCAATCCTTTTCAAATATTGAAGTGCATCTGACGTCGAAGTTAGTAGAAGGGGTAGGTGGAGATCACCTTTGAGATGGAAGGATTGTCTTGAGATGGATTTTAGGGGCCGGGTGGGGATGGCGATTGGAGGGTTATGACTGTGTGGATAAAGAGAGATGGAGAGCATTGACCAATGATGCGGCAGTTAGTTAACTGTATTCTTCCTCACCCGTTGTTGTAGCAACGCATGATGCAGAGAGAGAGAGTTTGCATCTACGATTGTGAATGCACCATGGTCTCAAAGCTATACTACAAAGTTTAATCCTAGGAGTCTATGTTGGGCTTGAGTCTGCGACCTCAGGCAGTGTGTTATTCTTCAGGAATTATAATTATTAGGTTCTTTGTATATTGTGATCTGACTACCAACATTATAAATTAGGTAGTCCTTAGATGTACTCTTGGCGATTCTTCATGAGCAGGAATATTAAAATTTCCAAGATAAGATGATCCAAAATATTTGGTATAATTTTAAATCTGTATCAGAATACTATATACCTGCAAAGTTCCATTGTTATAGCTCGTACTGAATTGGAGATACGGCGATTTGATGTTTGAAATGCAGTGTTGGTGCAGGAAGCTTTTGTTGTATTTTTTCAAAAATGCTGATATTTTTGTTAAAATCTTAGGGTATGCTCATAAATTTAGTAGCAAAGGAAAGCTAACATGTTCCACATTCATGTTATAATAATGAAAAGTATAGTTTCACAATGGCATGACTATTAAAATTTCCAGTAATTAAAATCTAACGACAAGCTACTCGTTTTGTCCTTTGAGACCATCATGGGCAATTCAGTATAACTGAAATCCGGAGGAATTTGGGAACCCTTACTTTAATAGCATGTCGATTGAAAAATGAAGATTTGTCCTCTTCTACAAAATGTTCAATGTTACTGTTCCTGATGAAAATAATCCCCATACAAAGACATGAAGACATGGACACCACATCCAGATTCCACAAAGCACAAGGATTACCTAAACCTAAATTTGTTTGTGAATTAACTTTGTTAAACAAATATATCTGCGATTCCCATTTCCCACATTGCAGGGTAAATCCCACATAGACAAAAATTATGGTGGGATTCCCCCTCTACTTTTTGAAACTTTTATTTTCAGTTCTTGGTGTAATACCAAACAAACATATTGTTGCATAGAATTTCACAGCATCATGAATATGTTCTGTTTATACAATAAACCCCTTTTGTGTATTAAATTAGCTATATTCCTTGAAATCACATTTTTCGCTAAAAAAATACCACCTGATTTAAAAAAAAATGAACAGATGGAGAATTTCCCATTCGATTCGTAGTGATAACCCTGTTCTGAAGGACAGCCTAGCTCATCCTTTTGTCTAATTTGAGTACACGCCACATCCAGATTCCCCAAAGCACAATGATTACCAAAACAGGTTCTAACCTGTGACTATTAGAGATTGAAATTAGTTTGTAAATTGACTTTGTCAAAAAAATAGATATCTGTGGGTGGTCTGAAGCAGTGGTGTCATTATAAGATCGCGGGATTGTGCGATTCCCGCATTGCGTGGGGAAATCCTGCATAGACAGAAATCCCTACTGACAACCCTACTCTGAAGGACAACCTAGCTAATTTTTTTGCCAAATTTGAGTAGTCTTTCCATCAATCTGGTTGTTTTTGGCTACGGGACTACCCTTACACAGTGTGACAAACGAGAGGCGCCAATGACATCCACTGCCTCTGCACAAGTCAGAATTATTATAAAAATAATAATGTTTGTATAGTTTTATGACAGATATCGCCCGTCATTGCAACTCATGAATTTTCCAATGGGAAATTAAAGGGTAATTAAAGTGCCACCCAAATTTTCTGAATATATTCATAAGTTGTAGAAAGCACAGCTCTTGCTGGGTTGTATAAAGAAACTTTGTATTGTCATCAGGATCATAAATATAATATAATATACATGATTGCTTCCTTCATGGCATCACCGTCACCATTGTCTTTCAGGAACTCTGACTCAAAAATACAGGATTAGGTCAAGAAGTTGGTATAATAATTGTAATTGGATTGTGGGTTTTATGACATGCCCTGAATTATTAGTATTGGGTACATTTCCAATGCGGCAAGTTGGTCATCATTTATCTGTCTACTACAGCGCTACATACTTACCCTTTCATCTTACTTAGGTATACTTAATAAAGCGCTTATTAATTCCAGTAAAAATAATTAGCCCTGGGGGTTCCTGGTAGTATTACATGACATCACTCCACACTGCGCCCTCTACGGCCACAACCTACTTTACTTCAATTCTTAATTTGCTACTGCTGTGTAAGCAGCGTCTTTATTTTAATTTCTAGTAAATTATAGGGATTTTCAGTATTTACATCTACAAATTTTGAGTCTAAATTTACATTGGTTAGTGTGATTACATGTGTAGCATGAACAGTGCGTTTAAGAAAATAAATGGCATTGACATCACCATTGTCTTCCGGAAACTGTGGCTCCAAAATACAGGATTAGGTCAAGAAGTTGGTATAATAGTTGTAGTTGGATTGTGATGTTTAATAATGACATGCCAGGAGTTAATAGTATGGGGGTACATTTCCAATAAGGCAAGTTGTTCATCATAATTAATTTACATAGCGCTGAATTTGTGCCACTAAGGAATTAAATTGTGTCCAGTAGAGGACCCCGCCGTCACAACAATTATAACGACCCGGATTGAATTAAGTTTTTAGTGGGGGATTTTCATAGTATAAAATTCCCTAAAAGTTAGATGTTTTTCCACTGAAACATACATGGTTTCTGGTAGCTAGATAAATATGGTGCTTGTCATTGCTATATCATACATGTACTGAAAGTTGTGCTTACTTCATGTATGGATTCTACTCCCTTCTGGTGTGATTAGTAGTGTATTAAAACATACTGTGATCTGAAAATACAGATGGCGGAAAATAATGTGGATTCCACCTACTGTTGTTGCCAAGATATTCATGGTGTATCAGCAACTATAATTTTTATGTTATGTAAAGCATATAATTATTGAGATATATCAAAGGGCAAAATAGTGTGAAAGAATTGGTTAGCAGTAAACTACTGGAATGATAATGTTTGCATTTCTTTGAAGAAAAACTTTGACAAAACCCTTTTTTGGCCTGTGATGCTTATTTTATTTTACGACGCTCGGCGACCACTGAAATGGGCGAAGTCTAAAGACTTATAAGTTATAATTTTAGATCGGCTAATTACTGAATTTGAAGACTTTTTGAAGATTTTTTTAACTTTGAGAAATACATTCATATGGGAAAACAGTGATTGCTCTCGAATGAAAATCCTACACTACTAGTCCCGACCCCGGATTCAAATCCCTGGATCCACCAATTGCATGCAAAACAACTTAACAGTGTAGGCTTGATTGGCGAAACTGAATTGATGCGGTTTGTTTTGTTGTCTCTAATTAAATATTTGTCACCCCAAATGTAGCTGTTTGTCCGCAAATATGAAAGTGATTCAAATTGACAAAAAAGTGGAATAATCCTAAAAATATTAACTTTCGGTCTTTCTAATGTTTATAATTGTGGTATTATTACATTTCACTGAAAAACATGCTGGGTAGAAAATTTAACGATTGAAAATCATATTTTAGTGTAATATGTTAACTAAATTTGTATACATTGTCCACTTCTTGTCAAATATGACGGCATTTTTATCACCTCTTTCTTCTCCAAAATGCACCAAAAGGCATGTGTTAAAATATCCACCATTTTGTCATTTTTTTTCCCGATTTACGTAAATTATAATATGAAACGGAGGTAAAGATGCCCTTATCAACGACAGGCCTTAAAACACGTTTTCGTATTTGGTGGCAACCACCTACAATTGGGGTAATGGGTCTTATTTGTTTGAACTAGACACATGCTCTACATAAATCATGTTTTCCCTGTTGTAACTCTCAATAATCAGAGATAGTTATACAGAACTTAGTAGAATCAAAATTAGATAAGACATTTTTGCAAATCCAGGTAGAAGATGATTCCCCTCTTATGGCTCTAATTGTGATGTGAGTCCCCCACTGTTTTTTCTGTTACGTATTATGTACACCAATTATTATAGCCTACAATTACTACAATTACTATAGCCTACATTATGCCAGTATTCCTGTCCATAAAAGCAGTTATATGTGTATTCATTGTTTCAGATGCTGCTGAACTCTCAAATAAGCCAATCAGCTTACAGGATGCTTTGTTAAAGCACAAGGCCAGCTTCATCGAGGCATCTCTCAACCGGTGTAAAGAAGTCAAAGTTCATGCCGTTTCCTCTTCCCATGACGGAGGAGCAGCTTTACCGACGAAGATGAAGAGCCGTCAACAATCGGGACCCACAGCCCAGCAGAAACTGTGGAATCGTAAGTGTACAAATAATTAGTGTTTTTTTTAGTGCACTAGTAACAACTATTTCATGAGTTGCAATATTGAACATTCTATACTGCACCCATACTTGAATTAATGAATAATATATTGAAAAAGCACCCTTATAGTAGTAGTAGTAGTAGTAGGTTGAGTCTCGTCTAAACAACATGCTCTGTGATAATTCTCCTCCAACTGTCACGATCTTGTGCAAGATTTATTGCATCGTGAAAGTTATGGATGTTCAGATCTCTTAAGTGTTTGCGAATTACTTCTATAAGGGTTGTGATTGGTCGTCCTTGTGTTATTTTGCTGGACGCAACGCCTCTTTCAGCGTGATCTTTGCTGGTGTGGTGCCGTCTAGCCTTGCGATATGGCCAAAGAAGCAAGCGCCTGGGAGCGATTTTCTTTGACCATGGGATTTGATTGGTTGTGGTATAGAGCCCTTATTGAATGAGTAAATATAATTGAAGATACTACGTCCCCCGATATTGGCTAGGCCTAGCCTAACATATAAACTAGGCTCACCAGAAACTATGAAATTGTTAAATTGTACAGATATTGAGTTGCTTTGACTGCGATGGTAACAACTATTTCATGACTTGACAGATTGAGTATTCTATACAGCGCACCCTTACTTGAAATAAATAAAAATATTGTGAAATAGTACGTCCCCCGAAATTAGTTAGGCCCAACGTAGCTAGGCTCAGCAGAAACTGTGCATTTGTAAGTGCAGCAGTTCACATGAGTGTTACTAGTATAGTACAATAGTAACAACTATTTCAAAGATTGAACATTCTATACAGAACCCACATTTGAAATAAATATGTTGAAAAATAGTACGTCCCCCAATGTTGGCTAGTCGTAGCATTTAACTAGGTTCATCAGAGACTTTGAAATCGTAACTGCCCTGGTGTACACATAGTGAGTGACATTGAGTGCGATAGTTGAAACTTTTTCATGAGTGGAAAGATTGAAAATTATATACATTAATTAATGAAAAAGCACCCTTAATTGCATGAATAAATGCTTTAAAAAGGCTACGTCCCCTGGTGTTAACTGGGCCTAGGCTCACCAGAAACTGGGGAATCGTTAAAGTATACAAATAATGAATGGTTTGGAGTGCAATTGCTGCAAGATTGCGGTTTTGTACGGGCACCCTTACTTGAATGAGTAGATATATTTGAAAAATGTTGTGTCCCCCAAAGTTGAATGATGTCTTTAATGAATTATATATTAAGAAAAGTTATATTCTAACTTGTATATCAAAGGCTTTGTGTGGCTCATATAATCTCTGCGTTGACATATGGGCCAGAGAACCAAATCAATCTTAAAATTTAATAAGTTATTTTGATTTAGTATTTGACACGATACTTTTATTTTGATGTCTTAACCCTCTCACTCCCAGCCACTTTTGCATACACCTTTCTTCCGCCCAACCAAAATGAGGGCGCTGTTGCTGTTCTTTCCAGTAGGTTTCAATGGTCACTTTCGTCAAGAAGATAACATTCTGTGATAAAATGTTGTGTAATACAATTGTTCTGTAGACTACGCGCTTTCTTTTGACGCCAAATATGTCAGCCTATGTCACCTGACCGCTTCAATTTCCTCCATGACGGGATTAATCCAGTTACTGTTGAAGTCAATGGGAGGGCAACTTTGTTCTGTATTTACTCAAAATTTACCAATGACTTCATATATTATGCTGGATATCACCACAAAGCTCACTGCGTACTGTACATGTATGGCAATACAAAATAGGTGGGGGTATACACATATGTTTTGAAGTAAAAATATAATTTATATCTCTTGCTCGCTGTTCGGTAAGCACATGGCTGTAAAAGTGTAATTTTGGCGAGTACGGGAGCAAAAGGGTTAATAATCAGTATGGTAAATTCATTTTAAATGTCATTTTCTGGAAATCTAGGGGCAAAACAATATAATTGTTTGCTTATCAACTTTGTAAACAACACACATTTATACAAAAAAATCCAAATAAGCCAACAAATTTGAGAAATCACTTTCAACTTTGCCTGTTTCTTGTTATTTTTCCAGGTGTTCTATCGAGGAAGTCTGACAACAAAGAGAACATAGATGAAAGCAGCAGAGGAAGACGAACTGGCATCAAAACAAAGACGTCTACAGATAGGAAGACAACTAAAACAAAGGATAAAGAAAGAACAAAGAGGTATAAGACAATAAGACAATCGCTTCCACCCCAACCCTCTTCATACCTATTAAACTTGACCGACTAGCCCAATAGACGTAGGCAAGATAATCTCGTATACCCCGTCCATCCAAATCCCCAACCAACATGACCCAGAGATTGGAAGCCATTTTGTAGTGGCGACCCCCTCCGTCGCCATTCAATTTGACCGACTTGATCAATAGATGAAAAACAGATTTGTAATGGCAACATCAGACTCAATTAATTTGACCGACATGACCCAAGTCGAAAAGCAGTCAATTTGTAATGGCAACGCCCTCCTGCCCAGCAAAGCTAGACTGACTAGCCCAATATCCGGGAAGCCGAATTGTAATGGAAACCCCGCTCCTCTTCACCCACATTCAACTCGTCGAACTAACCCGATAGATGGGTCGCCGATTTGTAATAGCAGCCCCTCCAGTAACTTTACCGACTAGCACAATAAATGGGAAATTGATTTATAATAGCAACTGTCCTCAGGCCCTATTCAGCTTGGCCGACTAGTTCACTGGGCGAGTAGTCAATTTGTAATGGTAACGCACCCGCCACCCCCACCCCTGCCCCCAACCCTATTCAGCTTGACCGAATAGCTCCATAGACGAGAAGCCAATTTGCGATGGCACCCACCCTTCCCTCTGGATCTATTCAACTTGACCAACTAATCCAGTAGATGGGAAATCAATTTGTAATGGCAACCCCAGTCACCGACTAGCGCAATAGATGTGAGGCCAATTGTAATGGCAACGTCCCCCTCCCCTCCAGTCCCATCACCGCCATTGACAATATGGGGGAAGGACGACTACACTCTAGTATCGCTAACTGGTCAATAAAAGTCTTTGTATGGATCACATGACCTCATATTTAAAATGGGCCAGTAAGCATAATAAATCAATGCAAAGTGTTACTAGTACACATAATCAATTAATCTAGCCTGGCCAGTATATCATGGGCTTTGGATAGCTCTACATAACTCCGTCGTTAACCCTTTGACTGTTAATTTAATTTGCTGCATCACTGCACACACCAATCGCTGGCCGTACTGCCAGGCTGACGCTGTTCACCGAATTAAATGGCCCCACACGACTACCGTGTCTTTCCCTCCAGCATGTGTTAGCGCACGTCTATGGCAGTCACAGGGTTAAAAGGGGGTTCAATATTCCAGTGGCTGTAACTGGAATATTGGAATACTTTGGGTGGCTAATATAATCTTGATGAAAAGGGCCATGAAACCTATTTCTATTTCATCATTCAATAAATTGAATGTATCTGCTGGTATCAATCTGAGTAGTAATTTTTTATTGTTTTCTTGTCATTATTTTCATGCTGTACAACCAGCTGTAGAAGGTTACATTGTCCCGATGTATCACTGCATAAGAAACTCCCATTATAAGGATATATCCACCCTTTTGGAAATAAGGGGGGGTTTATGAAAAATCCTTAAAAACAAAATAATAGATAAATCGCTGCAATAGTATAAACGAGGTGGTTACACAGTTAACTGAAAACATCAACCAAAATGCCAATACATACCGAAAATATAACTGCAAAACCTGTTTAGTGAAAGAAAATTATGTTTCTATTTTTGTTCTTAAATGACGTTTTCGTGGCAGGGGGTATGTGAAGATCCCTCCCCCCTCCGTTGCGGTCTTCACAGAAATCCTGAGTATAATAATTTATTGTTGATGTGTTGTTCTGATTCATTTCCGCAGGCTGTACAACCAGTTGGAGGAGGTGAAGGTCAGGCGACTGGAGAGCGAACGAAAAGAAGCGTACGCCGAGAACAGACGGAAACAGAAACAATACGTAGAGCGGCTAAAACAGAGGAAAGGGCAGACTAAAAAATAGACTGGTATTGGACCTTCTGTATCAACGTCGCAATACATTACTGTAAGAACAACTGAACTGGCGAAACGATAACACTTGAGACGGCACAGCCAATGGCTATTCAGTAGTGGTCTCTGTCGGCTGTAACCTTCCCATCACGGTGAGCTCGTTCGATTGTGCAATTTGGAACACCAGCCTCGTCACAAATCGTTTTAGCCAGTTCTAAACAATTCTCATTCTGGGTCGACTCCACACCAACAATACGTAGATTGTTTCTTCTGGAGAACCGTTCATGCTTATTGTGCAAAGAGTCCTGTATTACCCACTTCAGTAGTGCAAAAAGTCAGTTGTTGCTTTTTACCTCCGGGGGGGGGGGGTGCAATGGTGTTAGTATGCAGTGAAGTGACACCATTTGTAAGAGGTCTACTGATACTATTTACACTGACGATTGTGAACAAAAATAATAGAAACTCTGACTAGGAAAAACAATGGAAATCAAAAGTGAGGCGAGATTATGCTGCGTAAATTGTGAAAAAGATTAAGTGACATTATACAACAACAGGAACATTTAACGGAAAACATATGTGTGGCAGTATGTAACAGAATGTGTAATGGGAAATACAAGAAAAATAGCTACATAGCCAGCTGTGATGTTGATAAAGACATATGTCACCAAATCATTCTTCAAGAGGTACTGTAATCCTGATTATATTTCAGTGGATCTAACTGGTATATCAAAGGCTTTGGGTGGTTGATATAACCTCTGCGTTGAAAAGGACCTGGATACCCAATCAATCAAGCAATGAAATAGGGGCAAATTCACAGTCACAATTCTGTATATGTGATGCACCATGACAGATTGGGTATTATATCACAATTTTCCGCTTTTAGATATGAGGAGATTTCCTCCAAAATATATCACAAGTCCAACAAAATATGGCATGCTCTGTTAAAAACTTAAATAACTTACAATATTATTATTTTCTTGATTTGGGTATCAAAATAAAGCTACTGGGGTCTCCACTTTCTTTGTACATCAATATCTGAACATGACCCATGACAGACATAATACCTGATGTGCCATGGTGCCTCACACGTGTGATGCACCATGGCAGATCAGATCAGGTATTATGTCCTATCTTAGTCATAATGAGATATTAGTGTAAAAACGAAAGAGGATCTCATTAGCCTTACTTTTATATATTAATTTTCTAAAGTTATTGGATTAATGGAGTTGGTAATATTCCATTGCACAAGTGATATATGTGGGAGAAAATCTCTCCCATTCAAGATGAATACTGACACAATAGTTGATCTGCCGTGGTGCACCACTTATTTGAACTGTAGTGCAAAGTGATTCCCTTTGCAGTTCATATTTCACATACATGGCACATGTATTGTATACAGCACAAAGTCTTAACTAAGATTATTCTCTGCATTTGGTAACAACGATATTGAATAAAGACTGTGTTCCAAGATTATTGAAGAAATGTATATCACAAAAATAATAAAAACGTAAACTTTCTGAGACATAAATATGCCTTTCAAAATGTTGAAGGGAACCGAAAATCTCCACTTTACACGTTTTTCTCTTAGACGTTTGTTGCTAACGTCTCCCCCTATTTCAGGATTAGTCAATTATGTATTACATTATTGTCAAATAACCCGTTGATTGGCAAAGAAAAAAATGGAAGTAAAGACGTAAATAGAATAGAAGTAAAGACGGTAATATAGACATTTGAAATATAAATAGAAAACTTTAATTATTTTATATATGTGACCCGTCACAACAAATGTTGGCGGTTGGCATCAAATGTGAAAAAGTGTTTTAAGGCATATCTTTGATCGGACCTTTAGCTTTCGTTTGATATATCATTTATCTAAATCGGACAAAATCTGATAACATGATGGATTTTTTAACGCATATGCTTCATAGTGCCTTTTGCCAAAGAAAAGTGGATAAAAAATCACATCATAATTGGAAAAATGTGAACTTTGTATATATATATATATATATATTATATATAAAATTATATTTTCCCCTAAAATATGGCATTCTGCATTATATTTTCACCCAAACATGTTTTTTCAATGAAGTATAATAATATCAAGATAACAAAAATGAAAAAAAATAAAGTTAATATTTTGAGGATTATTCCATTTTTTGTCAATTTTAATGTCTTACATATTTTCCCACATCCACCTACTTTTGAGATGATGGGTCACATATATAGTAGTAGTTTGAATCTTCTGTTTATTCGAAATGCTCTGTGTGATAATCATCCTCCACATATCTCAATATTGCACAAGGTTCATTGCATCATCAAAATTGTTAACGTTGAATTGCTTGAAAATTTAAATAAAATATGGATGGAAAAAAAAAAAAAAAAAAACGTTGAATTTCTTGAATTGCGACTTCAGTGTGCCAAGTAGTGTGGTTACCGGTCTTCCTCTTGGTTTATTTGTATATATCTCAGTGCTTCTCTCAGTGCAAGCTTTGTTGGGGCATCAGTTATATATCAGTCTTCTGCTTATATAGAACATATTTATAATCATGTCTTTACTTGGTTTGGGAATCGGGACAATTTTTTAATCCACCTGTTGACATATTCAATTAGGTGAAAAGATAGGATTACAAGATGTTTTTGATTTTATATCAATGATGATGATTATAAATTATCATAGTTGATATAAAATTGATATCATATTATAATCTTATCACCTTTTCAATATATTATATAACACTAATACTGGATTAAGGGGAAATTGGATATATCATAATTGCAAATATATCGACTGTACGGGGGGGGGGGGGGGGGGGGGGGGGGGGGGGA
>JAODAI010044455.1:0-18276 GCA_027575025.1 Scotoplanes globosa | reverse complement strand
TCTTGCACTCATTTTGACACCATGTCCGTTCATATCGGACTCTCCATCTGTATGTCACAAGAAATTTAAAAATCTTTATACACTGAATATATGCAATTATTGCATATATTCAGTGTACAGTGCTATTTTAGACCAATATTAGCATAGTAAAATGAGTTTAATACCCACAGATTAAAAAAGGAGTGCCATGGATGGTGATCGCGCCGGCGCTCTTTCTAAATGAAGGTCTCAAAATGGATACAAAATGTATGGGCACCATGCAATGGTTTACGTCAAGCCCTACCACAGCGTGGCAGAGGACTAGAAGGTGATAAGCTAACCAGCCTTGAAGATCCCTTCCATTTGAAGATGTCCTTTGAATGTATTAAGTACCGATGCTGAAATAGTGTTGCGCAATAAAAAATCAAAATGTTTTAAATAGTTTCGCACAACTAAATTAGGCAACGGGTTATATGATCAAATTTCTGGACTACTAGTTCAACTATTCTGGTAGATGGGTATGGTAAACCCTTTGTGCAATATAACCAGACTAACCAAGTTTACCGACCCCCAAAACAAGTTTATCAGTCGATACAGCTGTTCATTGCCGAAAACTTGAATCATTGACAGCTAAACTAGGATCAGACCGATAAACGTAGTTTATCAAATCCTAAGATTAGGTTCATTGAATAAAAAACTCAGTTTATCGAGTTGCCAAACTTGGTTCATCAAATAAAAAACTTGGTTTATCGATCAAACAACTTGGTGCTATCGGTGGAAAACTTGGTTTATCTGTCGATAAACCTGGGCTTAATACCTGTCAATAAACTTGCAGGTTTATCAACCAATAACCTTAATTGGCTTATCTACCGGTAAATTTGGTTTATCGATTGATAAACCTGATTTATCAAGCGATACGCTTTGTAAATCTAATTATATATTCAACATTTGGCATGCCACAGACGAGCACCAATTACGGTAAATTTGATATGAAGACTTGGTGGATTGATTGGGTGGTGCTGACACATGGTTTTCTATCAGAAGTATCGTAACAATCTAGAATTTTGCTGGTACTGCGGTATAGCATATTATCCACAGTGTACTCCGAACAATAATTTTACGCTCTGGAATTATCATGAAACAAAATACATTGTAATTTTATGTGGATGGCTACGCACGGTCCACCAAATTATAGATTCAAAACAAAATATTCATGATTACAAGTTATAAAGCTGTGTGTACATGACACAACTTAAAATAATTGTGACAATGACAATTCAGTTATTAAGTCAGCCACCGACAATATTGTGATTTGAATGGAATATTAATAGCTTTATTTTGACAACAAAATCATAAAATTATCATAAAATTATGATATTCCAAAGGTGCTCAAAATTGAAAGTGACGTGGAATTAAGTGTCCATTTTCAGGTAAGATCTAAATAACAATGACCAGACATCATGTATCAAAGCCTAGTTCCAAGTTGTATTAAATAATGTTGAGCAATAGTTTTACATTCCTAAATGACAATAATGTGGTCATGAATTTTCAAATAAAAAATAGTATATATTATTGACCAATTTTTCAATAATTAATATAGCCATAGTTATGCTCATTGATGCGATATATTGAACAGCACCCTGACTGTGATAATGATAATAAAAATATTGGCAACACATTGAAAATGCTTAAACATGAAAACTATTTTGACAGTAATGAGACAAATTTGATGAAATGTGCCTCTATCTGGATAGCAAATGAAGATTGCCGACATGATGCCCGATTGTTGTGGTGTATCACAATAAGCCTTTTCACGGTCTAGGAGGTCACCAAAGTTCATTGAGGATAAACATTATTGATATTTTTTAGATATATTTTTTCATTTGTAATACCTGAAAAATATAACTGTAAAGGAACAATTATATTAGTATTTATATTTAATATTATTGTTATTAATATTATAATATCATAGTATTTAATAAAATCGATATTTCGAACAACAAAAAGTTAACACGGCATAATCAAGGGCACGGATCCTTTGTATTAGTGTTTTGCTTCGGTGACCTCTCTGGTGACCTTCTCATGAGCATGCGCACATGAAATCTCCGAGACTATGAAAAGGCTTATTGGAAAACCCAAGTCGTCCAAAAATACGATAAATACCAGTCAAAGTGTTTTGAAAGTTTCAAATGATAGCACCAGTTCGCATCTAAGCCAAAATTAATTCACACAAACATCCATTCTCCCCATATACCTTTCCAAGAACAGTGCCATAAAAATATTTCAACATTTTAACCCCCTGTCGAAAAATCATGGATGGCCTATTTCACTGCTTGACAACTTTCTATTTAGTCCTTTGTATGTGTGGATCATCATCGAGCACAGCTATATACTTTACTATATAATACAAGAATATATAATCATTTTTAAGACTATGTATTTTGTAAATATACTCATCTTGATGTAATCCGAGTGATGATAATAAATATAAAAAATATTTGTGTAATAAACATGCAACATTAATTCGTTATACATATGCGGCATTAAATAGTCAAAGTTAATAATCCATTCGTGCAGGACGGTCTCCATATAGCATAGATGGTATGATACAAATAATGAATGGCTATGAGTACAATAGGGCAGAATATGTCATGAGTTGAAAGATTGCACTGGTTTCATTCAACCAGACGGAGCCGAGTTGAATGGAACCACTGTATACTCTTTCAAGGATTGGAATATTATGCCACATTGCACGAATGAAAACCATTCGTTATTTGTTTTATACAATACCCTTTTATTGATTTTAATTCAGAATTAAATCGAAACAGGACATTGTTGTTTGTCTTGCCATCCGATTTAGGCCTAAGGTTACAAATGATCCCCTTTCCTGTCTTTATTCACTAAAAATCGGTACGGCAGTCTGTTAGACTCCACCTTATATTTCATACATACACATGCTAATATACCCGGCTTCCATGCGGATAGTGCGGACATATCTAGAGTGTTTGAATGAATACATGGGTACATGTATAGCTTCCCGTTAAAATAACCCCGTGCACTTATTTATGTTCCATTGCACGGTAAAGTGTTCCATTGCACGGCAGAGTATTCCATTGCACGGCAGAGTATTCCATTGCACGGCAGAGTATTCCATTGCACGGTAGATCGTGCATTGGTGCAAAATGATGCAAAACCACGGGACACACAATTGACCTATCAAATGTCTAGAATAATATTTTGTGTTATATATATATAATAAAGATTATTGAAGGGGGTCTATTTAATTCTTGAAATGATACGGAAAACTCGATCAATCAATCAATCAATGAATACGTTTTTTACAACAAACATATATGATTATCATTTTCTGTGGCTGAGCGGTTTAATGTTGGTGTCTCTATATAACTATATCATTCGCAAATGGGTACCTGGAGGGTGGGGGGACGACCCACCTCCAAAACCAGTTTGTAAAAATGAGTAAATCGGAGTTATGTGTCTTATTCGGCACGAAGCGCCGTAATTTGTTGGCATAATACTATTCGGAGAAAGCGTTTGAGAGTGTGACCAATTTTGTTATTTATTCGTCGCCAAGCGTCGGTAAAAATGGTCAATAACATTTTGAGGAAGTCTGTTTTTATTCGCCTTGACTCGCCGTATTTTTTTTGTATATAAATGGTTGAAGGAAATGAGTGATTATGGTGCCAAAGTAGGTGGTTTAATAGACGCGATTCATTTAACATTTCGTGGTATACATCATAGAGTCGGGAGGGGGGGGGTAACAGAGTCCACCACTACACACATATCACACTTCCCGTGCACGCCACTTCTCTGGAACCCAGGAAGATCAGCGAGTGGCAAATCCAGGGTACACATCCCAGGTCTGGTATATTACAGTGGCCCTTACTGGCATAAAAATGCTTTAGTGGCTCATCGTGCTTTGTGACTGAAGGGGCTACGAACCTCTCCCTGTCTACCACATGAATCCCTAAAAAGGGGTGAGGAAGAAAATAATAACTGACAGCCGCATCATTGGTCAAAGCCTTCCACCTCCCTCTATACGTAGCCACGACCCTCCAATCACCATCACCCCCATCCCTTCTAAAATCCCTCTCAATACAGTCCTTCCATCTCAGACGAGGTCTCCGCCTCCTATTCTACCAACCTCCACATGTGACATCGCCATTTTCGAGAGTAATTGGATCCTTTTACGCACCTCCCCATCAGACCGCTCACCCCCAGAAATCATTCTCCCAGATACGCAAAACTCTCGTTGCATGTTCACTGATAAAACCTCTGTCTTATCCAGGCTCATATGCAACCCATGCGTTTCAAATAAACCCTTCCATTCTACCAGCACCTCCTGTAACCCCGCTTACTATCCATAACTACTGCTAGGTCGCCATCATATAGCAGCTTTTCAGTACATTCTTTGTACTGACTTTTCTGCCAATCACTTCCCTTACCATAATGAAAAGAAGTGGACTGAGGGCACTACCCTGCCTAAGCCCAATATTAACACAGACCCTTCTGACACCCCGCCCAACCAGGACCCTACCCCTTGTAACTTCGTAAAGGCCGTCCACCATCATAACTACTGATTCAGGAACATTCATCCACCTTAACGTAGATATAACTAATTTTCTAGGAACCGTATCATAGGCCTTCTCTAAATTGCAAAACCCAATGCGATACTCCCTTTCACCTCCCAATTTATCTTCCACCAGCTGTCCAGTCCAGTCCATCACTTGTCCCTCTTTCCTTACGAAATCCCTGCTGTTCCTCCTCGATCTCCGTCTCAACTCTAGCCCTAATTCTTCTATCCAAAATCCTTTCCAAAAGTTTAAAAACCTGTCCTAGTAGTGTGATACCCCAATACATTCCTGGGTCGTGAACATCACCCCTTTTTCTAAATAGGCACAATTAGGCGAGTCCGCCATTCATTTGGTGTCCCCTCCCTCAAACATACATTGAGCAGTCTCCTTAACCACTTCACTCCCACATTCCCTGTAGGTACAAACCCTCGTTTCGTCCAAGCCCGAAGCCTTATCCCTCTTCATCCGTCTCAGAGCACAATCCACTTCAAAGGCAGAAATCTCGACGACCTCAATCTTACCCGTCACTGCGCTGGGTAAATCCAGATCAGCGCATCCACCCTGATTATACAACTCTTTGAAGTAGTTCTCCCATGCCCTAATGACATTACCCTTGTCCGCGATTAACCTCCCATCTGGATCCTTAACTACTCTGCCCCCCATTGACACATACGCCGCCCTTTTCCTTCCTTTCCCGTGATATTTTAAAGATAAGTTCCCCCCCCCCATCATCATCCAGCTTCTTATAAATGCTATCTTCCATATCACATCTTCCCTTTTCTATGGTCCTCCTAGCTGCGTTCTTTTTCTGCCCATAAAGGTAACGTAAGTCTAACTCCGGTTGAATCCCACTGTCTCGGGCCTCTTCTAATTTCTTCCAGACCTCCCTCTTCTCACCCACCGCCCTCTCTACATCCTTCATCCACTACATCTTGCTTTTCTTTCACAAACCTCCCTTTTTGCACGAGTTCCTTCCACAAAGTTTTTCTGCCCCACACACTTTTGCCACCTGCCCCTTACATAACCACTATTTACTCGCTTTTTGCCCCACTTACATCACTACATTACGTTTCTGTTGTCACAATATAAAAACTCGAGGTTTATGCTGCGTGGTAACATGCTCGCTGGCTAAAATCTTACAGTCTTTAACTCTCCCCAATTTGTACAACTCACTCCTATACGATATTTGTGACTGGCTCTCTTTTTGAAGAAAGAACCGGCCGCCTTCATGCCATTGCGGAGGCAAAGCTCAACTAATTCGCTTCCATCCTTGTTCCTCGTACCCCATCTCAAACTCCCTTCGCATTCCTCTTCACCAACTCCTCTGACTCCAACAAGTCCCCCGCTATGCACACCATGGTACCCTCCTGAACCTGATCCACCATCCCCTGCAGCGCATCCCTAAATGCAAACTTATCGGTTTCCACCCTCCTTGTTTGTGGACCAGATACAGACATAATACCAACCAGTTGATTACTAAGTAAAACCCACATCATAATAATTCTCCCTTCCGACCTCTAAACACTTCCTTACCACCCCGATGAAACTATAATACCCACTCCATTACTCTTCTCACCACCACTGCTCTCTCCCCTTTCCGCTTCGTCTCCTGTACACAAATAATCTCCAACCTCCGTCTAGCCATCATAGTACCTACATTGAGACTACCTAGCTGTACTTCACATCGAGGCAGATCTGGCAGAGGCCGGTGGATCGACCCCAATTTCTGAAATTAAAAACATATCCAAATTCGACATCCAATTTATTAATTAGTTGATGATTACCAATTTTAGTTTGAAAGCCTTCGCTTCTTCCAGTTTAGGCGGTCGCTTACCATCATACAATAAAATAAGCCTTCTTTGTCGAATATTGAACTGTATGCTCCCATATTATTGTCATACCCCAGTCCCCGGGCCCCACGGCAATATACCTATCCACTGTTTCATACAGACTGCGTATATACATTCGGCGTGTGACGTCACTTGACTGACAAGTACACCATGGAGGTAAAAGTAGGCAACTGAGTTTGCAATAGCCATTGCTGATTGGCTGTACACAGTACAAGTGATGTTGATTGTTGTGTGATACCTCCATAATGGCCGCCAGTTCCAGTTGTTTTTTCATTGACGCCATCTAAACATTGTGTCGAAACTGCAAGGAGAGCTAATTGGATTTCAATGTTGCTTAGACGTCATTTAAGTTCCCCCTCCAAGTGTTAGATTATATACAAGTAGGTAGCAGGCCAGATATGGAGTATGCTATTCAATCTTTGATTCCGTTCTTAGCCAATAACATGATTGTTCTGGAGCGTGTCCACATAATACGACTACTAAATTATAATTAGTTCCCTAGTTATCTATTATACGAGCAACGATTGACTTATCTAAAACTCACAATTTTGGAACTTCGTCGTGTTCGTGGTGGTCGTGTTCAGATAGTTATTATTGTTCATGATTTTGATAAGTTGAAGCTTGATGATTTCTTTGCGACATGTCTGAATATTCTGGTACCATAGGTCATATTCTTCAACTACGTACTTATTAATATGTTAGATGTTAAGAAGTTTACTTTATCTGAGAGAGTTGTTGATGCAAGGAATGACTTACCAGGGTCGTTGGTTCATCCGTATATTATAAATGCCTTGACGAATTGTATTGACAGATATTTTTTGTAAACATAGACGAGTTTTGGAGGACCACTGGGTAATGGAAGTTCAGGATCCTTTAACTTAGCTTAATGTGACGTTGGGACAGCACGTATATTGGCTGCTTGGTTGAGACTGAACGGCCACCAAAGTTTGAACTTTTGTAGATGGTGGGGCTCCTCAGGCGCGGATCCAGGGGAGGGCAGGGGACGCCCCCCCTATTTTTTCACTTTCTTGCATAGACGTTACACTATTCAGCTATTCAGCGATAATTCCATTCCAAACATGTGTTGGGCGCCCCCCCCCTTTCTAAACGTTCTGGATCCGCCACTGTTCCTTGTATCACTAGAAGTGTGTTGGTAAAGTTATGCCGTCGTAGTGGCATGGCTGTGGGTGGTTCTTTCTTCGAAAAGAGAGCCAGTCTCAAAATACCGTACATGAGTGGGATTCACAAAACGGAGGTGTACATGCCAGTGATTAGGAAGGAGCAATTGGGGGGGGGGAGAATCAAGGATCGTAAAGTTTTAGCGGGGGAGCATGTTACCACGCACCACAGGCCTCTCATATGCATGAAAGATGTTCATAGCTGGATGTCCAAATATTTTTTAACCTTAATCCCAGTAAGACTAAAATAATTGTTCTTGGCAACACAAATATCACTAGTGAAATTGATATTCATGGTTTTAATTTTCCAGAGGGAAATTGCATTATATTTTGTAATGATGTTAAGAACTTAGGTTGTGTCATTAATCAATATCTTGACTTTGATTCTCATGTAAATGTTATTTTCTTTTCTTGTTATAATATGATACGTCAGATTTCTCCCTCGTGCTCTGATAAAAACCCTTGTGATCTCACTTGTTATTAATCGTTTGGACAATAATAACTCCCTTATTTATGGAATCAATGGAAAATCTCTTAAAAAAACTCCAAATTGTACAGAATTGTTGTGCTCGCCTCATATATGGACTGAAAAAGAAGGACCAGGTGAGTGTACTATTTACTGAGTTACATTGGCTACACATGAAAGAACGAATCGTGTACATTTTTTATTAACTGTTTATAAATGTCCAAATAACCCTTCCCCCGGCTATTTGCCGGATATTATTGTTGTGACCCGTCAGCATTCCCTACTTCTTGACATGCCTCGCATAGACAGTTCTATGGGCAGGTGATCGATCATTCTCGTACTGTGGACCCAGACTTTGGAACTGTATCCCTCCCTATTCAAATACGAACAATTGATGATATTAATATATTTAAAGGACAACTTAAACACATGCTTTTTACGGATCACAATGCTTTTTATGAGAGATTTTATCTGACGTAGGTTTTCTTTTGCTTTCCAGCCCTACTGAGCATATTTATGCTTTTTGCTTATGTAGAAGTATGGCTCTATAAATGTTACTATCTATCTATCATATTTGTACTACGGCTACAGAAGCGTAAGTTAGTGAGGAAAGTGGGACAACAAGTTATAAAATAGTGGTTATGTGAGGGCCATGGTGGCTGATGAGCATAAGGATTGGGTGGCGCATAGCTCAGTTTGCGGAGCTACAATAACAGGTGGGTGGGGTAGACAGGAAGAGTGGGGGTTCTTAAAACTAGTTGTTGTGGGTGGGGGAGAGACACTTTGTGATAATACTTCGGGCAAGCGGGGTGGAAGAAAAGTCAGATGTGGTGGACGAATAGAGAGGGCGGTGGATGAGAAGAGGGTGTTTTGGAAGAAACTGGAAGAGATCAGTGATAGAGGGATACAACCGGAGATAACTTTACGTCACCTCTATGGGCAGATAAAGAGAGCATCTAGGAAGGCTGTAGAACAGGATAGGTGTGACATGGACGATAACATTTATAAGCAGCTGGACGATGATGGGGGAAGGAAAATTATCTTTAACATGGCATAGTACAGGAAGGAAGAGGGCATAGCTGTTAGGGGAGGCAGAGTGGTTAAGGATCATGATGGTAGGTTGGTCACTGCCAAGGATCAATCCGATCAATCAATCGGAAAATTTATAAAGCGCCGGATATCCAAAGTTGAAACAATGCTCAGTGGCGCTGATAGTCAAACAGAAAGGATGACGTAATTACGGTGTGGGATAAATACTTTGGGGAGCTGTACAAACGGTGAGGAGGTGGCGATCTGGACCTAGCGCAGTGAGAGGTAATATTGAGATGGAGGAAATCTCTGAAGTTGAAGTGGATTGGTCTCTGAGTCGGATGAAGAGTGATAATACTGCGGGTTTGGACGAAACGAGGGTATAGATTTGTATTACTGGGGAGGTGGGAGAGAAGTAGTTAGGGAGATTGTTCGACGTGTCTTTGACGGAGGGACCTATTCTAATGGACTGACAGACAGGCCTGAATGTGCCTATTTTGAAGCAAGGGGGGATGTTCATGATCCAGGAAGCTACTAGACTGTATCACACTGTTGGGGCAGGTTTTTATGGTTCTAGAAAGGATTGTGGATATAATGATTATGACTAGAGCTGAAACGGAGATCGGGAAGAAACAACATGAGGGGAAGGAGTACAAGTGATGGACTGTTCTCACTTAGACAGCTGGTGGAAAAGAAGCCGGCTTGAAAGGGAATATCGCTTTAGGTTTTGTAGATTTGGAGAAGGCCTATGATACGGTTCATATGGAATTAGTGATATCTACGTTGAGGTGGGTTGGTGTATCTGTATCGGAAGTGAGGATGGTGGAGGGCCTCAATGATGGGTTATATTAGCGTTGATTTATTCCTGGTGCATGGAGAGGTTAATTCGAGTTCATGCTTATTGCATATAGGCCAGTATGTAGTACACAAACTTATTAAATAAATATGTTTTATAGGGTGTTTTTACATAAAAGGGACCACAAATTAAAGACAAGAAATCACCATGTACTTTTGCATGTTTCTTGTTTTAATTCGTAATGAATTTAAGAGTTGGTTTGAAAAGGGAAATCAATATTTATTTTCTTGCTGAGGAACTATACATATCATGCATAATTAATGGCGCTCCGAATTCCAATTTCACCAAAAATATCATGTCACCGGTCCTGTCGACTGTACATAGTACAATTTTATCGGGTATTGTATCTGTGTTATGTAACAGTTTAGCTATCAAACCTATGATCATAAACGTTGAACATTTCGATTCACAAGACTCAAATACCCGCATTTAGGGCGCCCCCCCCAACTTTCTCATTTCCCCCAACTATTATGTAGGCAAACAAAAAAGTTATGGTGCTTCGTTCCGAATTGGCCACATTTGTACACGAACTTACGCATTTACTCGTACAATTATATACCAAAATTGTTTTACAGTGAAAATAACACGATTTTTGCTTAACCCCATGACTGCCAGTAGCGTGTTGACACGCGCTGACGGGATTGAAAACGAAACACGTCTGGTCGCTCTGACGCGCGGCTCGAAGCTGCCCAGGCTACCGAGATTTTTTAGCACACCAATCACCAAATATACCATGGACGCGCTGACGTCGTGCGAACGCATTTGTTCCTGTGCGCAGCCAACCGAGTCGGTCACGCACGGACGCACACGGCACAAAGATGATCAGTCCGCTGGCGTTTGGTGTTTGCTGGTGCTGATGGAATTAACTTGGCAGTCAACGGTTTAAACATCACAAATGTACATTTTTTACGGCCCACCTTTCAGAGTAAACATCATTTTCTCTCGCAATAACTAATTTCCACATCATTTTATATGGCAATTATTTTTACGGCGTTTAACGCCGTCCATTTTTCATTCCACGGTTTAATTTCCCCCAACTCTGACTCGTTTCCCCCTTGCACACACTGTAACTTTTTGTGAATTGTGTATTGTTCCTACTACACAAATAGCATTGATGTTATTACAAATTCCCTATATATAGTATACCAGTATACCTGGATAACGAAGCTGTCTTACCGGACAATATAGGTGACTAAAAGCACTTATACCAATAACTATTGCTGAAAGGCAATGTCCATCAGCGACATGTAGGCCCATATTGCATATTGATTGGATTAGGTTTACTGACCATTTTGCGGAGGTTATATATGAGCCACATAAAGACAAAGTTAGAGCCACTGTAATATATCCAGGATCACTCCATATAAGGCCTATTTATAATCTAGAAAATGCTTGATAAGTAATTTTGCTGTGTTTCATGAGATCATATCATAGCCACAGTATCACTTAAAATCTAATAAAAATCATTTATTTCTTTTTAGTATTAAAAGCCACATGTATTTTACCTGTAATTAAGCGGTGGGTCTATTATTAATTGCTTCAACACATCTATAACATGTTCAGAGAGAGAGAGTGACTGTTTTAATGTCTCATACTTAATAAACATGGCTTGGTATCAGGCCCTCTGACCATGCACGTCTATAACTGAAATTAATTCGTTTGAGTGACAACAAGAGGCGAAAGGGGGCTGCCATGCCATATGTAGATATGTTAACATGATTTAAGGTTAAAAGGATTTAAGTCTTCCATTGTATCGCCTAACCCACGAAATCGTGTTTGAGGCAAACCGTTGGCAATCTATAACATCTTATAATACATCAATCATTCACGTGCAGTTGTTACTGGGCCTTACTTCATAGTCATATTTGTCAAAATAAATGTAATAAATGTAATCGTAAAACTTATACTGCATTGAAATTTTCCTCTAACTATATTTAAGTCAAACCATAAAATATTTTAGTATGGCTTAACAGGTGGTTTCACGGCAAACATTAATTGCGTTTTATTGCTCATGAATGTTTCGTTAAAATTCGGTAGTGTCAGTAAATAGATAATAGTAATCTAAATAGTCTTAATTCAGTTAAATGGGGTGATGGCATGCAGGAGAAAAATGTCATTTGATTATGATTAAAGGAACCCACTCTCCCAATCACGTGACATGTTTGTTATCAACAAATTGAGGGCCTCTTGGTATCACCAGTATGAAGTGCATCAATGGAGGCCACACAAAGCTGAACATATGTTTTGAAATTGACTAAAACTATATCTATGCGATATATACATAAGAAAACGTTTGATTTCCCAGGAGAGAACGTAACGTTAATTTTCATAGCTTCAATACTTTTTATGTATGGGCCTATTGGTCATTTGTAAAATAGTTCAAAATAGTTGGACACGCCAATGTTAAAACTTGTTGTCTCGCTGCTAGCACAATACCGAATGGCCGACGGCTTTAGCTAAGCCAGTAGTATACGCAGACTTACTATATTCACGGGCAACCTAATTTGTATTCCTAGTATAGATAAGGCAGAATGACAAAATATAGTGGCCAGTTATCAATTTTCGAGAAAAAAAATATTTTCTTTATTATTTTGTAGTTCACTATCCTTGTCAGGCTGGAGGGTTTTAATGGGAGGGGTGCCTCCCACTTTTTGAGAATTTTCGCATATATTTATATATTTGTGTTATATTTTGATCTTATAAATGACCTGGTGATCTTACAGTACATATGTCATTGTATTGCATTGTTTTTAGTAAGGCATTATTTTTAATTTCATGAGCAAGTATTATGCCCCAACACTCTGTTTAAGACCCAACAATGTGTAACGCCATCATTTATTGGCGCCTAACATGGTATCGGGTGGTACGTCATATCAGAGTCACCGACCCGACGTTTCACGATTGGTGTGATTGGATAATACTTAGAAATGATCTTTTTGATTGGTGCTTTCAAGTTGAATGACATGATTGGTTAAAATTATATATATAGGATACTGAAGTTGGGTTTGTGTGACATTACTAAGGGCCTATCACCTTTTAGCACTATGTTAGACTCCCGTCGGGAACGACAAGGTGAGTCACACTATAGCAGTGTGATCATTACTCCATTTTTGCTGCCAGCCAGCAGCCATAGCCTTGTTAATGGAAGTCTTGAAGACAGAAGATGGAGTATACCATGAAACAAGGCTGTGCTAATAGCTTCCTTGGCACCACGTTTAGCATTTATGTCTACCAACTTGTTACCTTTCAAGCCAGCATGAGTAGCTATCCAAGTAATCGTGATATTCGAACCTGTCAAGCTAAGGTGGCGTTTACCTGAATACTCCTTACAATTTTGCATTGCTTTTCCGAATCAAACAAAATAATGGACGTTAAAGCAGACTGACAATCAGTATTATGTTTATATATGGTTCCCAAACAGGGAGGGTGTAGAGGATGATGGGTCAGGTTGAGGAGGGTACCATGTTGTGCGTAGCGGGGGACATTAATACCCATGTCGGAGGCAGAGAGGTTATTTGGCGAAGAGTAATGTGTAGGGAATTTTGTATGGGGTACAAGGAACAGGGAGGGCAGCGAGTTGGTAGAGTTATGCCTCCGCAATGGCATGGCGGTGGCCAGTTCTTTCGTCAAAAAGAGAGCCAGTCAAAAAATCTCGCATAGAAGTGGGTTGCACAAAACGGAGGTGGACTTTGCTGGCGGTTAGGAGGGGGCAATTGTGGAGAGTCAATTACTGTAATATTTTAGCCGGAGAGCACATAACCATGCAGCATAAACCTCTAGTTTTTATATTGCGGCTACATAAGCGTAATGTGGTGAGGGAAGTGGGCCAAAAAGTGATTAAATGGTGGCTATGTAAGGTGGCAGGTGGCAGATGTGTATAATGATAGCGTGGCACGGAACTTTGCGGACCTACATGAGCATATAGATGGGGTTGAGGACGAGTGGGAGCTATTTAAGCTTGCTTTTATGGGTGGGGAAGAGAAAATATGTGGAAGGACCTCGGGCAAGAAGGGGGGGGGGGTTCGTGGAAGAAAAGCCAGATATGGTGGATGAAGGGTATAGAGATGGCGGTGGGTGAGAAGAGGAAGGTCTGGAAGAAATTAGAAGAAGCCAGGTATTGTGGGATTCGATCGGAGTTAGCCTTATGCCACCTTTATGAGCAGAAAAAGAAGGCAGCTAGGAGGGCCGTAGAAGAGACAAGATGTGATATGGAAGATTGCATTTATAAGCAGCTGGATGATGATGGGGAAGGAAACTTAGTTTTAATATGGCATGGGACAGGAAGGAAGAGGGCGTGGATGTTAAGGGAGGCAGAGTGGTTAAGGATCCGAATAGGACGTTAGTCGCGGACAAGGATGGGGTGATTATGGTATGGGAGAACTACTTTAGAGAGATGTATAATCAGGGAGGAGGCGCTGATCTGGATCTACCCAGCGCAGTGAGGGGTAATATTGAGGTCGTCGAGATTTCGGACTTTAAAGTGGATTGGGCTCTGAGACGTGTGAAAAGGGATAAGGCTGCGGGTTTGGACGAAACGAGAGTGGAAATGTTTGTTCTTACAGTGGATGTGGATATGGAGTGGTTAAAGAGACTGCTCAATGTGTGTATGAGGGAGGGGAGTACCCCAAAGGAATGGCGAACTGGCCTGATTGACTTATTTGGAAGCAAAAGGGTGATGTTGATGACCCAGGAAAGTACCGGGGTATCACACTGTTGGAGAAGTCCTATGGTACGGTTCCTATGGAATTAGTTATGTCTACGTTGTTAAGGTGGATGGGTATACCTGAATCAGAAGTTAGCCTGGATGGTGGATGACCTTTATGAAGGTACAATGGGTAGGGTTCTCGTTGGTTCAGGGGTGTCAGAAGAGTTTGGGGGTAATATTGGGCTTAGGCTGGGTAGTGCCTCAGTCCGCTTCTTTTCATTATGGTAATGGAAGTGATTAGCAGGAAAGTCAGTACGAAGAATGTACTGAAAAAGTTGTTATATGCTGACGACCTAGCAATAGTTATGGATAGTAAGCATGAGTTGCAGGAGGTGTTGGTATAATGGAAGGGTTTATTTGAGAGGCATGGAGTGCGCATGAGCGTGGATAAGACCAAGGTTTTTATCAGTGGGCATGCAACGACAGAAGTTGGGTATAACCCTTGTTGCCAAAGGTATTAAGCAGAGGGATAGTTTTTGAATATCTGGGGGAATTATTTCTCGGGATGGGCGGTCTGAATGATGGTGAGGTGTGTAAAAGGATCCAGTCGGGAGCTCTGGCCGGCAGAAATATGGATGGGGTTATGTCAGATATATATATTTCTAAGAAGTTAAAAGGGAAGGTATTGGGTACATGTGTTATACCTGCATGTATTTATGGGATTGCGACAGTGACCCTGTCAGGGGCTCAAAGACAGCGACTTCAAATATGCGAAAATAATTGGATGGGAAACATTGCGGGGGCTAAGCGGTGGATAGGAGGAGATTGGAGGATATACGAGGATATACGAGGATTTACGGGAGGAGATTGGGCACGAATAGAAGTCTTACAGATAGGGTGATAAGGGGGCGCATGAATTGGGCTAGACATATTGTACGTATGGATGAAGGACGAATCCCGAAAATGGCGATGTCGCGTGTGGAGGTTGGTAGAAGAGGTCCTCGTCTGAGATGGAAGGACTGTGTTGAGAGGGATTTTAGGAGGTCTGGAGGTGATGATGATTGGAGGGTCATGGCTACAGATAGAGGAAGGTGGCGGAGTTTGGTAAATGATGCGGCTCTCAGTTAGTATTTTCTTCCTCACCCCTTTTTAGGGATTCACGAGGTAGAGAGAGAGAGACTTATTTTTTATAATTAATAATACATAATTATGCGCCTACAAATTTGTCAGAAAGGGGAAAATAGTGCAACAAAACACAATTCATTAAGTTCCGTTTTCATTTATATAATCGTTATTAATTAAGTTAGGTGTGAAATATAATCGTGTAGCAGGTTCTGACAGTTTGAAGGCCTAATATATGTGGGTAAGGTTTTGTAAACGGAAGATGAACATCTGATGCAAAATAAAATCCCATTTCCCAATGATCTTTTTCCATCTTTTAGTCGAAACAATGTTTTGTTCATGCAGTCTTCATTGGACCGAAGTTGGCGATACGTAGTAATGTAATACACCGGCTATATGTACCTAAGTCAGTAAGTGATGACCACACATGTGACCGGAAAATAATATGTCTGGCTATCATTTTATGGTAATATTTAATAAATTATGTGATTATCAGATAAATAAAACAAACAAAATACTCTTACCCGATGATCCGTATTCTCGAAGGTTTGTTCACTGATTTGTTGACCCATTATCAATGGTTATCAAATCAATAATCGAATTTATCATTTTCTAGTCCATTTCCTGCAACGGTAAACTGCGTCTCTCAATTTACAACCGATAAAGTTTGGAGTCACCCAAAGGTATCGGTAAGTCCACTAAACTGAGATTTATGGTTAATAAACCTAAATCCTAAGTTGGTCACAGCTTGAATAAACCTATATTATTATCTAGGTTTATTTAATATTGGAACAGGTTACCCCAACGCGTGTATTGAAACACACTATGCGACGTGTTACTCATACCCGAAGTCATTAAGTTAAAATTACTGTAAAATAGAAAGTCTTATAAGTTATATAAATATACCAAAATATGGTAAAAGTTGGATGGAAGTTATAAATAAAACGATAGGCGAGTCTCAAAACACCATACTCCTTTATGCGACAAACGTGACAATTTATTTCGGTCAAGGATAAATATTTTATTAGTCAAATTCCTTTTTAAACTCAATACTGATAATATAAATATACTGGGTTATTGCATGGTATTCGTTTGGCATTTATTAGGCCACTGAGATGCATACGCGTCGAAACCAATCGATGAACCAATATATCCGTTTAAAAAAGCAAACAGCCCGAGGAGATTTTTATTCAACAAGACAAGAGGTCCTATTATATTTTAAGTTCCCAACTTTTCAGAATCATCAGCTACCAATATTTTTGATAATAATTTGTCGGTCTATCTACGGAAACAAAACACATAATATACCTCGTAATTGAAATACTGCATATTATGAAACATTCCAAGGCACATACATATTTGAAATCTGCATTATACAAAATTGATCTGAGTAATAATACCGGCCTGGAAGGCACTCTATTTTATGATGATAAGCGACCACCAACGTGGAAAAGTATAATTATACTTTTATGATTACAACTTTACGTCGAGTGACAGTAAAATTTGATGTCAAATTTTGATTATTTTCTTTAGAATTGAAAACCGTTCGTATGGGAAAACCGTGATTACTCTCGGATAAAAAACACACTAGTACTAGACCCGACCTGGGATTCGAACTCCGGATGTCCCAATTACTGAGCGTCACCGCTTCTAAAGCAACTAACCTTAACCGCTTGGCCACAGCACTGGCTAAATAGTGCATAGTGCATAGTTCTAAAAAATAATATAGATAGACTTAGCGGAAATATTACTAATTAGCAGCCATCCATATTCCGGGTTAATAAGAAATAAAAAATCCTGATTCAATCTTAAAATACTGGTTAAATTGATCGTAACATATTTGTTGATTACCGATATCGAAAATATCAATTGTCACCAAGAATATGTTATTATTTTAATCAGAATATGAATGGATGGTTGGTGATCGGATCCTCTCTATGTTGAGTTTCCATGGTTTCTTTATGCTGTCCGATTATTCTGCTTCCAGATGTCATGGTCTTAACTTGTGGAGATTTACCAACACCAGTTCCTCTATTTCAAGGGTGTAATGAAGAGAAACTGAGGCACATAACATTTGATGAAGGTGATACAAGAAACAGGTTGGGAAATTTGATGCCAAACAAAGCAGCAGGTCCAGAACATATACCACCCATGTTTTTACAAAAAATGACAGCCCAGTTAGCAAATCCACTCACCACCATCTTTCAGATGTCAATGGATCAAGGAAAAGTACCAGATGACTGGAAACTGGCAAATATAACCCCAATATACAAGAAAGGTGGGAAGTCTAAAGTTAACAATTACAGGCCAATCAGTTTAACTTCCGTTTCATGTAAGATTATGGAGATAATTGTGAAGGAACGTGTTATGCATTATCTGGAGGATAAAGAACTTATCAGGAATACACAGCATGGATTTCGAAGTGGTAAATCTTGTCTAACAAACTTGCTACTTTATTTAGAGGACTTGACCAAACAAGTAGATAATGGTTGCCCAGTTGATGTTCTTTACATGGATTTCAGTAAGGCGTTCGATCGTGTCCCGCATCGGAGATTACTC
>JAODAI010044454.1:19860-30987 GCA_027575025.1 Scotoplanes globosa | reverse complement strand
CACTCTTGATGACGTTGCCGCCGATCTGGCCGCCCAAATTTCATCAGCATTTTCCGGAACCCTTACCGGGGTGGCGAGCGGGGCGTCTTTGACGGTTGCGGCGGTGGATGCGACAACCAATTTCTCGATCAGTGGCATTGAAGTCATTGATCCTAATGAGCAGCATATAGACGTGTCGGTCAGCACCAGTGGCGACAAGATTATCCTGACCTCAACCGATGCCGGCATTCCATTTACCACCGCCGTATCTGCAGAGAACGGTACGGGAAATGCGACCGACGATCAGGCAGTGAGTGTTGTTACGACGACGTTAAATTCACCGTTAACAGCCATAGACTACGATCCAAATTCGGTCAGTGCGTTCGAGTCCCTTGCGGAGGGGGCAACGACGACGGATACCATCACCTACGTTGTCGAAGATTCTCACGGCGCGCAAAGCACGTCTGCGGTAACCGTAACCATCACCGGAACCAACGACGGGCCGGTGGCCATCGCCGATGTTAATAGCCTGTTGAACACCGATGTCCTGGTGGTGGATGCGGCAAACGGTTTATTTTCTAATGATTCAGATGTTGACGCTGGCGATACCCTGAACCTGTTTTTCGCGACACCGCCAACAGATACGCAGACCGATGTCGTAACTCTCCTCGGGACACCCGAAGTTGGTGATCAGTACACGATTGGCGTCGATGAAAATACGCTCACCTATACGGTAGATGGGACGGAAGGCGGCACATTGACGGGCCTTGCTGCCGCGATAAAAACGGCGATCGATGCCTCCTTAATCAACGGTCAGATAAGCACGGTCGTTGTTGGCGATAAACTTGAATTGACCTCGTTGAACGCCGGAAAGCCGCTGTTCCGGACAACTCTTGAAACTGTTAATGGCGGCGCGACAGACGACAATGCAATGACCGTAGCGCGTGGCCTCATCGACAATGGCAATGGTAGTTTCTCACTCCTGACACCAACATTCGGTGCCGCGGTGACGATAAATGCGGATGGCAGTTATACATATGATCCGTCGGGCATACCGGAGTTTGAGTTTGCCAGTTCGACCAACGTTATCGATGATGTATTCTCTTACACAATCGCCGATGGTGCCGGCGAAATATCGTCGGCAAGTGTGACCATATCCGTCGGCGGCGCCAATAACGTCGGCGGCGTTCAGACCTTTGTTTTAACAGCAGGATTGCCAGATATCCTTGTTGCATCCCTTGGTGATGATGTCATCACGTTTTCTGGCATCGCTGAAATCGGTGATAGTTTCGACGGTAGTGACGGCGAAGATACCCTGATTCTGGATGACTCTGGTAATGTCATCAGCGTAGCCAATACGGAACTGGTTCAAGGCGGTGACGGCGCAGACACTATCGATATCGCCGACCGTTCGCTGGTCAACGTGACGGGGGGCAATACCAAAGTAACGGCCCATGTGGGTGGCTTCCAAGGGTTTGTCATTGACAATCTCACGGTCAACACCACCGTTTCGACGACCAAGTCTGGTGCCACAAATATTTACACCTACACGTCGAAGACGGGGCATTCAGAGACAAATACGGTATCGCGTACGGTCGATGGCAGTTTTGGTAACGACACGATTTCGATCAACCAGTTTGCCACCGCCAATGCCATTGCATCAGCAAATAACTACATCAGCGCGACGGCAGATGCATCACGGCTGACGGCCCTTGTTTCCGATACGGAAGGTAATAACACGGTTGATGTGAACCTGTCGGCGATCGCCAACGCGGCGGCTGGTGTCGGCAGCGCAAACGCCAGTGCGGAAGTTCAGGACAATGAAATCCTCATTGGTGGTCGTGGTCTTTCCGTTGGTCAATACACTGAAGATGGAAAGATCCTTCTGACCGAAAGCGAACTGCTAACTGGTATTAACACAATCGACTTCACAATCACCGGCGTCTCGGTATTGGGTTTGGTTTCGTCGGCGGTATCCACAACCGTTGGCAGTCAAGACGCGTGGTTGATTGATCTGATTTCTACCCAGTCCGGTGCCGACATCGATTTTAATAATCTTGATTTGTCCGTTGGTCTCGACATTGAACGCTCATTCACGAGCACATATACGACGATATCCGGTACGTCGGTAACAAAAACCACCAATACATTTACCGCAACGACGACAACATCCAGCACCATTGCAAATGCCTTGGCCATATCGTCAGAGCTTATTGGCAATGCCGGTAACGATACGCTTACTGTTGATCTGTCCGCCTCGGTTATTGCAACGGGCCAGTACAGAGCCGATGCAACCAAGGGATCCGTTTCTAACAATGATATCATTGTTGCGGCGGGCGAGGGTATTAACACCATTGATGTCAGTTTGTCTGCATCGGCTCTCGCTACGCTCAGTGGAACATTGCTCGAGGCGACGAAAACCAGTTCGAAATCTTCAAGTGACGCATTTGTTTCTGTTTATGGGAACGCCTCTAATGCCCAGGTCTCGGACAATATCATCGATGTTTCGGCGGGAAGCGACGCGGATTTCATTACCGTTAACCTTGATGCCTCTGTTGCAGCCTCCGGCAATGTCAGTTTTGCACCCAACGTCAACGGCAACGTCAGGATCGATGCGTCGGATGCCCGGCTTTATTCGAACGTCATCGCCGTTGATCCCGGCACGGGTATCGGTATCAATACCGTCGACATCAATTTGACCGCGACGGGTAATGCATCCGCGCCTGGACACAGCGCCGACGCCGAAGCGTCCATTCAATATAACGATGTGATCATCGGTACGCCGACCGCCCCGACGGCCCTCCTAGGCACCTTGAATACGGACAATACGATCACCTTGACGGACGCCGAGATTCTTAACCTGAGTGGTTATGATCCGGCGCTTTATACGGTTGAGAGTATTCACTCTGACGATCATGGTCCCATCGGATTCCAACAAAGTGATGGGTCATGGCGCTTTGATACATCAAGCCTGGTTGGCGAATTTCGAATTGACCGCATAACGGTCGAGTCGAATGCGGGTCCAAGCCAGCCGTTTGGCACGGACAACGGGAACGGTACGATCACGCTGAGTGAAGCGGATATTCTGGCGGCGGTCGGGCAAAGTTCGGCAACCCATTTTATTAACACGCTCTACATTCAGAGCCCCACAGGTATATTCTCCGTACCCAAGGTGGGCGGCAATTATGTGGTGACAGCACCGACAACCGGCGATCTGCAAATTTACCGCGTGGATTCTATTAACAGCACCACCTTCGCCAACAGCTTCATTCAGCCCAATCCGCCTGTCGTGATTGTCGAAGACGGATTTGAAGATGCTTTCCCTAATACCGTAATTGCCGAAGGCAATCTGATTGGCGGTTCCGGGGCGGATGTGATTGCTGTCGATATGTCCGTTGCCGTGAATGCGATTGGTGGAACCAGCGCCGATGCAACAACCGCTTATATTCGTGATAACACCGTCGATATCGCCGCCGGTGACGGTTTGAATACAATCGATGTCACCATGGACGTATCGGCGACAGCACGCGTTAATGGATCATCGGTCACAAAAAATTATGTCTACGCTGACGCCTCTGACGCCTATATCGATGACAACGAGATCACTATTGAGGCGGGTGTCGATGCGGATAACGTCAATATTGATTTTGGCGCCCGTGCCTTCGCGACCACGAATGTTTCCTTCGCACCCGCGACCAGCACGTATAGTTCTACAAAATCAAATGCTTACGCCTATGCTGACTGGGTTGGCTTTAAGTACAATGACATTTATGTCGATGTCGGTTCAGGGACCAATCTTGTTGATCTCGACTTTATTGCGACGGCCACGGCCATTGGCAACAACGCGTCTGTCGATGGAAGGGCCAGCGCTGAAGTCACCCAAAATTATTCCAATGATATTTACATCGGTGCCGGTCAGGATGCCGACACCATTTCTCTGAATTTTGATGCCACCATGCGGGCTGTTCATGGCAACGATGCCGAAGTCGATGCGCAGTGGCGTTACGATAATATTCTTGTCGACCCGGGCACCGGCACG
This sequence comes from Scotoplanes globosa, assembly GCA_027575025.1. Lineage (NCBI taxonomy): Eukaryota > Metazoa > Echinodermata > Holothuroidea > Elasipodida > Elpidiidae > Scotoplanes > Scotoplanes globosa. The sequence goes on along the minus strand of JAODAI010044454.1, from coordinate 26,969 downwards.
GGCGTCAACTCCGTTGACATCAGTTATTCGATTGTAGGCAGTGCGCTGTCGTCACAGGGTTCAGCCAGCGCAAGCGGCGAAATCGAAAATAATTCAATCGTTGTCGGCCAGCGGGAACTTTCAATTGGCGAATATACGGATGATGGCCGTATTCGCTTAACCGAAGAAGAGCTGCTGTCGGGTATAGATGGCAGTACCGTCGATCTCTCAATCAACAGCTTGGATATTTCCAATGGTTCGTCATCGACGACACAAACTGCGAACGGCGATTGGCTGATCAAGACCTATAGTTCTGAAAGCGGGTCGTTACTAGACGACTTCAGTATCAATTTAGGCCTATCTAGGACAGGTGTTGCGACCTACACCGGCACCGGCACACAAACAACATATACCAGTGTCTCCAACGCCTTGTTGGTGACCCGTGATCTATTGGGCGGCGCGGGGGATGACACCTTAACCGTCGATATGACCATCGCTCTGAATGCCATAGGTGCGACGGAGGCTGATGTTCGCGACGCGCGCATTGAATATAATAGCATCGCCTTGGCGGCCGGCGACGGTCTCAATACCATCGATGTGACGATGGTGGCATCGGCAACGGCCATCGCCAATGGAACGTCCATTACCGACTCCTATGTCTATGTGGATGTCTCTGATGTTCTGATGTATCGCAATACAATTGATGTTGATGCCGGCGCAGATGCCGATGTTGTGACGATTGGCTTGTCGGCGATTGGAAACGGCACTGGTTCGGTAACCTACGCGCCTTCATTTTCCGCTAACTATTCCAGGGTTGAGGTAGATTGGGTCGGGTTCAGTTACAATGATATTACTGTTGATGTTGGCGGCGGCCCCAACCTCGTCGACCTCAGTTTGATCGCAACCGCCACGGCGAACGCGGGTGGCACGAAAGGGCAGGCCTACGCCGAAGTCTCAAGAAATTACTCCAACGATATTGAGATCCGCGCCGGTCAGGATATCGACACAATTTTGGTTGATTTAAGCGCCACGGTAAATGCGTTTGGCGATCAGACGGCGGATGTAGAAGCCGACTGGGAATATAACCAAATTCATGTCGACCCGGGTACGGGGACCGGTGTGAATACAGTCGATATTGATATTACAATTGATGGGGATGCTCTATCCGCAGAAGGGCGCGCCGTCGCCAGTGGTGAGATCAGGCAGAACAGTATTTTTGTCGGCAAACAAGAACTATCCGTTGGCACCTTTACCGCAGATGGTCGCATACGCTTGACCGAAGAAGAACTGCTGTCGGGGTTTGACCCAAACACCATCGATTTCGATATTACCAATGTGAACCTGTCTGTCAGTACATCTTCAAAACAGCAAACAGCGAGCGGTGACTGGTTGATTGCAACGAAAGGCTCAAAAAATTCGAAAATTGATCAGTTCTTCACCGTCAGTCTCGACATTCAGCGCACCGGTGTGGTCCTTCCAACACCCACGGTCAGCGGTGCGACAACCACCACAACATCCGACTATTTGAGCAAGGTTCTCCAGGTCTCCCGCGATTTGTCCGGCGGTGCCGGCAACGACACACTGACCGTTGATTTGACCAACACAATCAACGTAACCGGAGCCGAAGACGCTCAAATTTGGGAAGCGAGCATTACCTATAACGATATCTTCGTCGCGGGTGGTGACGGCCTCAATACGATCGATATCTCCCTGGCCGCATCGGCGACCGCGCTGGCCAATGGACTCTCCGTTACCGACAGTTATGTTAATGTCCGCGCCTCTGATGCGCGGATGTATGAAAACACGATTTTTGCAACGGGCGGTGTCAGTGATGACACGGTCAATATCGACCTCATCGCGACCGCGTTAGCGACAGGTGGTGTGACCTTCGCGGCGAGTCTTACCTACAGCAATAGCGATGTTGAAGCGCGCAATAACGACATCAATTACAATGAAATCTTCGTTGATGTGGGCGAAGGCAACAATCTCGTCGACATCAATATGATCGCCTCTGGAACGGCGCTCGCGCCGAACGGCGAAGCTTCAGCCAGCGGTAGTTTCTATAATAACTCTGTTACGGTCGGGACGTTGGTGCCCGTCACCCAACCCTCGCAATCGTGGGATAATACGAGCAGCGACGAAATCATTATTTCCGGAGCTGAGATTGCCGCGGCCATCGGGCTTAATCACGGCCAAATTATTGACTCGATCTACTTCGGACCAACGCCGGATTATTCCTCACAATATGTACCCGCCGATACAAATGGTAACTTCACCTTAGATACGTCGTTGTTTGAAAACAGAGCCCAGCTCTTTATTACGCAATACGATATTCAAGATGAAAATACTGAGTACGACAACCCGATAACCGTCGCCTACACCTCAACCGGCGACAATACCAGCACCTACACCCTATCGGCAAATCAGTTCCAGGGCGGTGCGGGGAATGACAGCATTTCAATTGATATGTCGCTGGCTCAAAGTGCCGTTGGGGAAACACGGGCCTACGCAACAGAAGCTTACGTCTACGGAAACGACGTAAAGATTGCCGCCGGCGATGGGATCAATACCATTGATGTTACGATGGCAGGGTCGGCTGTCGCGATTGCGGCTGGGACGTCAATTACGATTGCTTCGCGTACCTATAGTGGATCAGGAAAATCCCAAGTCTACGTGTCTGTGTCGGACATTTATCTGTCTGAAAATACCATCGACATCACCGGCGGTGCCAACGCCGACACCATTTTGATCGACATGACAATCAATGGCGCCGCATCAGCAAATGCCACATTCGCGCCATCGGTCACGAACGCAAAAAGTTACGCCTATCTTGATTATGCTTACATTTATTCCAATGACATCTTCGTTGATGCCGGTGACGGTACGAACCTTGTTGATATCGATCTGATCGAAACCCTGTCGGCCAGAGCACCGAACGGATACGCATCGGTGTCAGCCTCTTACAATTCCTATAACGATATCACCATGGTCGGTGGCACAGGCGTCGATACTGTCAACGTCGATTTGTCGGCGACACTGACGGCACTGGGATCAACCCGCGCCGATGTTGATTACGCATATTGGTATCAAAACGATATCGATATTGACCCGGGTCTTGGTCTCGCCAACAACACGGTTGATATCAATATCGTCGCAATTGGGTCAGCGACGGCGCCCGAGGGCACGGCTTCGGTCAGCGGTTATCTCTACGATAACGATGTGTCCGTCGGCACCCACGTTGCGGTGACGAAGTCATCCGGTGTGTGGGATAATTCAAGTCTCAGCACCCTTAAGGTCTCGGCTGGCGATATAGCGGCGGCCCTGGGGTTGTCACCGGGTCAAATCGTCACCAATCTCTATTATGGTTCCTCCCCCGACAATAGCAGTTATTACCTGACTGCAGATGCCAATGGCGATTTCACTTTTGATACGGCGTTGATCAGTGGTGATTTGTTTGTTACTGAAATATATACGTCGAACGGTAACGCACAATACGATACACCCCTGTCCATCGTCTATACGGCCGATGGTACGGCGTCGAGCACCTACAGTCTGGTCGCTGATGAACTTCAGGGCGGTGCCGGAGACGATAACATTTCCGTAGATCTGTCGCTGGCCTTAAATGCAACTGGCCTGAGCAGAGCTTATGCGACGACGGCTTATATATCGAAGAACGACATATCTATTGCCGCCGGGGATGGCATCAATACGGTCGATGTCACGCTGGCCGGATCAGCATCAGCCACTATAGCCGGAACAGGCGTTACAAAATCATATGCCTACGCTTCGGTCTCCGACATTTACCTTTCGCAAAACTCGGTCAGTGTCACCGGCGGGGCAAATACCGATACGGTTCTGATTGACCTGACCCTTAATGCCATCGCTTCCGAGGATGTTTTGTTTGCAGGAAGTCAAACATACAGCAGTGCTTACGCAGACATCGACTATGCGTTTATTTACTCCAATGATATTTCCGTCGATGTCGGAGGCGGCACGAACCTTGTTGATATTAACCTGGTCGAAAACCTGTCGGCGGTTGCCGCGAATGGATATGCCTCCGTATCAGCGTCAAAGAATTCCAAGAATGAAATTTCAGTGGTTGGCGGCAATGATATTGATACGATCAATGTTGATCTAGAAGCAACGTTAAGCGCCCAGGGCGAAAGCCGCGCCGATGTGGATTATGCCTACTGGTATTCAAATCAAATCAATATTGATCCGGGTCTTGGTTTTGGTGCCAACACAATTGATGTCAATGTGCTTGCCACCGGAAATGCAACGGCAACAGACGGTAACGCTTCGGCCAGCGGGTATCTTTACGACAACGATGTTTCTATCGGGACACCGATTTTGGTTACAAAGTCATCCGGTGTTTGGGACAATTCCAGCGCCAGTACCATCACTATTTCCGGTGCCGATATTGCTGTAGCCTTGGGATTGATGCCGGGTCAGTCGATCACCGATCTCTACTTCGGGTCCTCCCCGGACAATAGCAGTCATTATGTGACCGCTGACGTTAATGGTGATTTTGTATTCGATACGTCATTGGTGGGTGGCGACTTGTACATCAGTCAGGTCAACGTGTTGGGAGACGATTGGCAATACAACGTGCCGCTGTCCATCGCGTACACCGCGGATGGAACCGTATCGAGTTCTTACAGCCTGATCGCCAGTGAACTTCAGGGCGGCGGCGGTGACGACAGCATTTCCGTCGACATGTCATTGACGCTGAACGCGGTCGGTACGACCAAGGCTTATGCGACGACGGCTTATGTGTCCAGCAATGACATTTCGATCGCCGCCGGTGACGGCATCAATACGGTAGACGTAACATTAGCCGCGTCCGCATCCAGCATGCTGTTGGGATCGTCCATATCACTGACGTATTCGACCTATGAAGTACGAGCGTCCGTATCAGACATTTATCTCAGCAATAATACGATCCAGATTGAAGGCGGCGAAGGCGCGGATACCATCACCATCGACCTGACGGTTGACGGGCTCGCTTCAAACAACATTACGTTCAATCCAACGTCTGTAAGCACCAGAAGCCGGGCCTCCGTTGATTACGCCTACATGAACCAGAACGAAATCTCCGTCGACGCCGGGGATGGCACCAATCTCGTCGATATTAATTTGACCGAGACGCTGTCCGCCATGGCGCCAAACGGTCGGGCATGGGTAACGGGCTCCAAAAACTACGACAACGACATCAATGTCCGGGGCGGTACCGGTATCGATACGATTTCCGTGAGTATGGACATCACAATGAGTGCGTTCGGCGGCACCACGGCCTGGGCCACCGACGCCAGTTGGCGCACCAATGATGCCTTTATTGATGCCGGTTATGGCGCGGCGAATACGATCGACGTTTCTATGTCCATCAGCGGATATGCCTCGGCATTCGGCAGCGCAAGTGCCACGGGCAGTATCACGGACAACATTATTGCGATTGGCGCCGTTTCGCCGTCGGTTACTGAAATCCTGACGGGGGCGTTGAATGTTGACGGCCTTGTTGAGTTGACCAGCGATGAAATTCTGGCTGCAGCCGGCCTTGCCACCGGCCAGACGATTACCTCGCTCTATTATGGCACCCATTCTGAGCAGTTTTTCCTCTCGCCCGTAGCCGGCCTCTGGACCTTCGATCCACAGCAGTTTATCGGCGAAATTGGAATCCATCAGTTGAACATCGACGGCCAGCTATTTGACGTCGACGTTACGGTTGCCGAGATCGATCTGATTGGCGGTGCCGGTGACGATACGATCAGTATCGCGCTGGCGGTTGATCAACTGGCGCAGGGAAGCCATGCTATTGCAGATGCCCGGTTATCCCATAACCAGATCGTCATAAATGCCGGTGACGGCATCAATACCATTACCGTCGATCTGACCGCCAGCGCGCTTGAATCCGGTGCGCCGCAGGCAACAACGTTAACCGCCGTTCGGGCAAGCGCCCAAGCCGGCCATGCCGACATCGTCGGCAACGACATCGATATTACGGGTGGCACGGGGCAGGACGTCATTGATGTGACCCTGTCGGTTAACGGCGTTATTTCCGATAACCGCATTAAAATCGATGGCGGCGGTGGGAATGATACGATCACGGTCGATTTGAATGGCAGCGCAGAATTTGACAACTTAGTCGACGTTTATGGTGGTGCCGGTGATGATACGATTACGGTCATCGGTCATGGCGCCGTGGTTGATGGCGGTGCCGGGAACGATACGTTTATCTCTGACGGTCTCGATAACATTGATGGCGGCGATAGTGATGGCGCCGGCATCGATACGGCAAATTTCGCCAATGCCACAAATGGTGTTGTCGTCGACCTTGAGGACGGGTTCGTTTCCACGTCCAGTGTAATCAATGTCGCCGCGTTAAGTGCCAACCAGGGTGTGACGTTAAAAGTTGATCTGGCCGTTGACGAATTTGCATCACTTGGTTTTGGCGATGACGTTGACGGTGACGGCATCGGTGATTTTGTAGTTGAGAAACATTTAAGTGATGGGTCGTCAGAATCCTATTTGATTTTTGGTGGCCTTGAGGGAGTTGCCGCACTCGATATCGACAATGATGGCGACATCGACCTGTCGGCGATTGATGGTACCAACAGCCACGGCATCAAGATCATCAGCGATTTTGGCGGCACGGCCGATCCGTTCGGTAGCCTGCACATACAAACATCGCAAGACTTCGATGGCGATGGTATCAACGATGTATTTATAGAAGAACAATATGAAGATGCCGGCGGCAACAATTTCACAAACTTCTATGTGCTGCTTGGGGGAACGGTCGATGGCACGACCCGTCTCGAGACCCTCGATAGCGCTGATGGATCGATGGATGGTGTGGTTAATCTCAGCAGCATCGATGGCCTAAACGGTTTTGGTTTTGTTGCCCCTGATCAGCAACTGGACCCGTACAACAGCCTTCATTCAGACTCCAACACGTTGCTGATTAATTATCGGGAAGACATCACCAACGATCTCTTCCGCAACATCATTTACCTGGAACCGGGCAGTCTGTCTGCCCTTGATCTGTCGACGGACGGACTGGCGGATGGATTTATCGATCTTGAAGGCATCACCGGGACAAGCGGCACGGCCTTCAGGGGCGTCACCAATACGGT
>JAODAI010044454.1:0-19760 GCA_027575025.1 Scotoplanes globosa | reverse complement strand
CTGGCGGATGGATTTATCGATCTTGAAGGCATCACCGGGACAAGCGGCACGGCCTTCAGGGGCGTCACCAATACGGTAGGCGCGTCGACCGATTTTATTCAATCCGAGGACGATTTTAACGGCGACGGCATCAACGACCTGACCATGCGCGTCAGTACATCCGGGTTCAGCAGCCAGTACGTGATTTTCGGTGGATCATCTAACGTCAATAATCTGGATGTCAGTGGGGATGGATTTATTGAGCTCGGGCAAATCGGCTCGGTCGCCAACGCCGCCGGGAATTATGGTTTTGGATTTGAATCCTCAATCACCAACGTCAACCTGTCAAATCCGATCGTAAACCTGGGCGACATCAATGGTGATGGTTTCAACGATATGGCCATCGACGTCAATTATGATATCGGCGCCCCGTTTAATGTCATGGATACCTACATCGTTTACGGTGGGCTCGCCAACCTGGACGCGCTCGATACCGACGCCGACGGCCTCATTGAATTGGACCTTTTGAACGGCAGCAACGGCTATAAACTTGTGCATAGCGCGGCGGCGACAACGGGCGGAGGTTATGCCGACGCGGAAGCCCTTGGCGACATCAACAACGACGGGTTTGATGATCTCGCGATTACCGATAACTACAACGTCAGCGGCGAAAGTTTCGCCAAATCCTACGTCATCTTTGGCGGTGCCACCAACCTTGCAGCCCTTGATCTCGGCAGCGACGGAACCCTCGACTTTGCCGCCATTGACGGTACCAATTCGGTTGGTTTCGGTTTTGCCGGAGCCGTCGATTCACATGTTGATTTCACGATGTTGGGTGATCTGAACGGCGATGGGTTCAGCGACTTTAACGTCTTTGATAATAATTTCAGTACAGGTGAAGACGCACAATACATCGTGTTTGGCGGCATTGCGAATTTGGATGCCCTGGATACGGACAATGACGGCATCATCAATTTAGAAGATGTTAGCGGCAGCAGCGGGTTCAGCTATGATCCGGTATCGACAGATGAATATTTCAATTTCAGCTCGAACTCTTTCTATGACTTCGTCCCCGATTATAACAACGACGGCTTCGAAGACTTCATCATCAATTATCAGTTCCAGGACGCCGATACCGGTGTTGAGGTCAACCAGAGCTACATTGGTCTCGGCGGTCCGAACGGTATCGCAAACCTTGATGCTGACGGTGATGGACGGGTAACGGCTGCCGATCTGGACCATAGCAACAGTGCTTTGATTTTCCATGATGGTTCGGACGGATCTATCGATTTTATCAACGATGTAAACGGTGACGGCTTTACGGACATCATCGGCAGCGTCGAAACCGATACGGAAGAGTTTACGTTCTTTGTCTACGGTTCTGACAACGCCACCATCACGGGCGTTGAAAATATTGTCGGCTCCATCGGCAGCGACGATATCACCGGCGATGCAAACGCCAATGTACTTGATGGCGGAGCAGGGGACGACATTCTTGAAGGCGGTGCCGGGGCAGATAATTTAACCGGTGGTGCCGGTGCTGATACCTTCATCTTCCATCTGGCGGCGGATAGTGATGCCACCAACCGCGATATCATCACTGACTTCAACGCCGTTGAAGATAAAATTGACTTAACTGATGTGGTGTCCGGCGGGTTCCTCTTCACCGGTATCGATACAGGTCTCGCCGCTGGTGTGGCATCGGCCTACGTTGACACATCAGCCGGCAGCATTCTCAAGATTGATGTAGATGGCACTGGTGGTCCGGAAATGGAGATCGACATCACCGGCCACACTGGTGTGCTTGATATAACAAATTTCATAATCCCGATCACCTATTCGGTCGATGATGTAACGGTGATAGAAGGGGGCGTCGCGACCTTCACGGTAATACGGACGGGTGATGTTTCCGCCACAGCGACCATCGATTATTCGACCCAGGATGGCACCGCGATTAATGGCGATGATTATACCTTGGCGTCAACCACCCAGGTCACATTTGCCGCCAATTCCGCGACAACGACCATCACCGTGCAGACGACAGATGACGCCGATGTCGAGGGCTCCGAGACTTTCAATGTTGTGCTGTCAAACCCGAGTGTCGGCACGATAATCGATAACATCGGCACCGCGACGATCGAAGATAATGATGCACCCCTCACGGCACCGGTTGTTGAAGGTGTCGGTTTTGAGCTTCTGAATGACAACTTTGACGATAATTCTTTTGATACGGCTCTGTGGCAGAAAGACCTGACAAACCCGGGTTCTGCGGTGATCGAAACGACGGGTGCGATCCAGATCGTCAACCGCGGATTCCTGATTACCCAGGATCAGTTTGTCCCCTCGGCGAGCGCGGAACTGACAATCAGCGGCACCTGGACGATGGGCGCCGGGGACGACCTGATGCAGATAAATACGCGCTCAGATGGTGTGCCCAGTGCCGGCAATAATGGCGAGGTGACCAACGGTCTGCAGTTTATTCTGAACGAGGACAGCAACAGCCTGAGTATCGAAACCAAGATCAATGGCGTCGGCGCTGTGATCGCCGGCCCGCTGTTTACGTCCTTCGATATTCTCGCCAGCACATCCTATGATTTTGAAATCTTCGATAATGGCACCAATGTTGAATTTACCATCACCGAGGTCGGTGTTCCGGCGAACACAGCGACCCTGACAGGATCAACAACGTCGCATACCTCAGCCTTTGATTACGTCACCATCTACAATCGGGGAACCGACACATCGTTCCTGGATAATCTGGTCATCGGCACCGAAGTTCCCCTCGGTACGCCGGTTCCTGTAACTGAGGACGACGTGTTCCTTGGGCAGGTGTTCGCCGAAGATCCGAATGATGATCCGATAACCTTCTCACTGAGTGACGATGCGACCAATGGCACCGTGGTCGTCAATGCGGACGGCTCATTCCAATATACGCCGAACGCTAATTTTAGTGGTAGCGACAGTTTCGATGTGGCGATGGTGGATGGGCCGTCCGGCCAATCCATGTCGTTCGACGGCTCCAATGACTATATCGAGGTCGCCCACGACGCCAGCATGCCGACCGATAGCTGGACGGTTGAAGCCTGGATCAACACCACGTTATCCTCTGGTTCCAGCCGCGCCGTTACCAAGGTCACCGACGGGAACGCTGGCGCTTCGCAGTTCGTTCTCGGCACCAACATTGCGGCGGGCAAAGCGCATATCCGCTTCGAGGACGACCCCTTCACCGGTACTGCCCAGAACGTGAATTCGACGACCACCGTCACCGACGGTCAGTGGCACCATCTGGCTGGCGTTTACGACTCCGTCAACAATACGCTGACGCTCTATGTGGACGGTGTCTCGGAAGGCAGCATCACCACCACTGTGGTTCCCGGTTCCAGCACCCAGCCCATGCAAATCGGCAGTTTCGGCGCGGGTAGCCAGCTTTGGAACGGTGGGATCGACGATGTTCGGCTGTGGAGCGACGTCCGTACGGCAGGCGAAATTGCTGACAATTATCAAAGCGTTATTGATCCGGCCTCCGACAATCTGGTTGCTAATTATACCTTCGATGAGGCCAGCGGCGATGCCCTCAATTCCAGCACCAACCCGTCGTCGGCGGTTGGTGACGGTATCCTCATCAACGGGGCTGTTCGGGATAGTGATATTCCACCTGATCTTGCCCCAATCCCGACGATACAAACCATCACCGTCGATGTGCAACCGGTCAACGATGCACCGGTGATTGATAATCTGGACGGTGATGTCCTGGCCTATTCGGAAGGTACAGGCCCGCAGTTTATTGATGACAATGCTCTGACGGCCAATGCGACCGACCCGGACAACCAGGCCGACTTCTTCGGTGGGTCCCTGACGGTGACGGTTTCAGGTGGAATCACCGGTGAAGATCAACTGAGCCTTGGTAATGGCACGGTGACCTTAAGCGGCACGGGCGCCGGGTCAACGGTCAGCACCACGGCATCCGGTATCGTCGGCACGCTGGCCAATGCCATCGGTATTGATACGGATCTGGTCATCAACTTCACCACGGCCGGCAACCCAACGCTTGCGGATGTTAATGAGATCCTGCGGGCACTGACGTATGAGAATACCAATACGACCAGCCCTGATGCGACGCCGCGAACCATTGACGTAATCCTCGACGACGGTCAGGGCGGAGTCAGTAGTCCAGCCTCCGTGACGGTTAATATCGCCGAGGCCAACGATGCGCCGATCGTCGAGGGTGTTGGTATTGAACTTCTGAATGACAACTTCGATGATAATTCTTTTGATACGGCTCTGTGGCAAAAAGACCTGACAAATGCAGGTTCTGCGGTGGTGGAAACGACGGGTGCGATCCAGATCGTCAATCGCGGGTACCTGATTACCCAGGATCAGTTTGTCCCCTCGGCGAGCGCGGAACTGACAATCAGCGGCACCTGGACGATGGGCACCGGGGACGACCTGATGCAGATCAATACGCGCTCAGATGGTGTGCCGAGTAGCGGTAATAATGGCGAGGTGACCAACGGTCTGCAGTTTATTCTGAACGAGGACAGCAACAGCCTGAGTATCGAAACCAAGATCAATGGCGTCGGCGCTGTGATCGCCGGCCCGCTGTTTACGTCCTTCGATATTCTCGCCAGCACATCCTATGATTTTGAAATCTTCGATAATGGCACCAATGTTGAATTTACCATCACCGAGGTCGGTGTTCCGGCGAACACAGCGACCCTGACAGGATCAACAACGTCGCATACCTCAGCCTTTGATTACGTCACCATCTACAATCGGGGAACCGACACATCGTTCCTGGATAATCTGGTCATCGGCACCGAAGTTCCCCTCGGTACGCCGGTTCCTGTAACTGAGGACGACGTGTTCCTTGGGCAGGTGTTCGCCGAAGATCCGAATGATGATCCGATAACCTTCTCACTGAGTGACGATGCGACCAATGGCACCGTGGTCGTCAATGCGGACGGCTCATTCCAATATACGCCGAACGCTAATTTTAGTGGTAGCGACAGTTTCGATGTGGCGATGGTGGATGGGCCGTCCGGCCAATCCATGTCGTTCGACGGCTCCAATGACTATATCGAGGTCGCCCACGACGCCAGCATGCCGACCGATAGCTGGACGGTTGAAGCCTGGATCAACACCACGTTATCCTCTGGTTCCAGCCGCGCCGTTACCAAGGTCACCGACGGGAACGCTGGCGCTTCGCAGTTCGTTCTCGGCACCAACATTGCGGCGGGCAAAGCGCATATCCGCTTCGAGGACGACCCCTTCACCGGTACTGCCCAGAACGTGAATTCGACGACCACCGTCACCGACGGTCAGTGGCACCATCTGGCTGGCGTTTACGACTCCGTCAACAATACGCTGACGCTCTATGTGGACGGTGTCTCGGAAGGCAGCATCACCACCACTGTGGTTCCCGGTTCCAGCACCCAGCCCATGCAAATCGGCAGTTTCGGCGCGGGTAGCCAGCTTTGGAACGGTGGGATCGACGATGTTCGGCTGTGGAGCGACGTCCGTACGGCAGGCGAAATTGCTGACAATTATCAAAGCGTTATTGATCCGGCCTCCGACAATCTGGTTGCTAATTATACCTTCGATGAGGCCAGCGGCGATGCCCTCAATTCCAGCACCAACCCGTCGTCGGCGGTTGGTGACGGTATCCTCATCAACGGGGCTGTTCGGGATAGTGATATTCCACCTGATCTTGCCCCAGCCCCGACGATACAAACCATCACCGTCGATGTGCAACCGGTTAACGACACGCCGGTGATTGGTAATCTGGACGGTGATGTGCTGGCCTATTCAGAAGGCAGCGGCCCGCAGTTTATTGATGATAACGCTTTGACGGCCAATGCGACCGATCCGGATAACCCTGCTGACTTCTTCGGTGGTTCTTTGACGGTGACAATCAGTGCCGGTATCACCGGCGAGGATCAGCTTAGCCTTGGCAATGGTACGGTGACCTTGAGTGGCACGGGCGCCGGCGCGACGGTAAGCACCACCGCATCCGGTATCGTCGGCACGTTGGCCAATGCCATTGGCGTCGATACGGATCTGGTCATCAACTTCACCACGGCCGGCAAACCAACACTGGCGGATGTTAATGAGATCCTGCGCGCCCTGACCTACGAGAATACCAATACAACAAACCCCGATGAAACACCGCGAACCATTGACGTGGTCCTCAACGACGGCCAGGGCGGCATCAGTAGCGCAGCCTCCGTAACCGTGAATATTGCCGGGGCCAACGATGCGCCGGTTGTTGAAGGTGTCGGGTTCGATCTTCTGAATGACAACTTTGACGATAACTCTTTTGATACGGCTCTGTGGCAGAAAGACCTGACAAACGCGGGTTCTGCGGTGACCGAAACAACGGGTGCGATCCAGATTGTCAATCGCGGGTTCCTGATTACCCAGGATGAGTTTGTCCCCTCGGCGAGTGCGGAACTGTCGATCAGTGGCACCTGGACGATGGGCACCGGGGATGATCTGATGCAGATCAATACGCGCTCCGATGGTGTGCCGAGTAGCGGTAATAATGGCGAGGTTACTAACGGGCTGCAGTTTATTCTGAATGAAGACAGCAACAGCCTCAGTATCGAAACCAAGATCAACGGTGTCGGCGCTGTGATCGCCGGTCCGCTGTTTACGTCCTTCGATATTCTCGCCAGCACGTCCTATGATTTTGAGATTTTCGACGACGGATTTAATGTTGAATTTACCATCACCGAAGTTGGCGTGCCGGCGAATACGGCGACCCTGAGCGGATCGACTAGTTCGCATACCTCAGCCTTTGATTTTGTCACCATCTACAACCGGGGAACCGATACATCGTTCCTCGACAATCTGGTCATCGGCACCGAAGTTCCACTCGGTACGCCGGTTCCGATAACCGAGGATGAGATATTCTTTGGGCAGGTGTTTGCCGATGATCCGGATGGCGACGGACTGACCTTTAGCCTCGATACGGATGCGGTCAATGGCACCGTTGTGGTTAATGCAGACGGCACATTCCAGTACACGCCTGACCTCAACACCAACGGCGCCGACAGCTTTGTCGTCGATGTGTTCGACGGAGCGGTAACCGTCAGCCAGACCATCAATCTAAATGTGCAACCCGTCAACGACGCGCCGGTGATCGGTGATCTCGATGGTGATGTCCTGGCTTATTCAGACGGCAGCGGGCCGCAGTTTATTGATGACAACGCTCTGGCGGCCAATGCGACCGACCCGGATAACCCTGCTGACTTCTTCGGTGGATCGCTGACGGTGACGGTCACAGGTGGTATCTCTGGCGAGGATCAACTGAGCCTTGGTAACGGTACTGTAACGTTGAGCAGTGCGGCCGCGGGCGCGACGGTGAGCACGACGACGTCGGGTATCGTCGGCACGCTGGTCAATGCTATCGGCGTCGATACGGATCTGGTTATTGATTTCACCACGGCCGGCAAACCGACACTGGCGGATGTTAACGAGATTTTGCGGGCGCTGACCTATGAGAATACCAACACAACAAGCGTCGATGTCACACCGCGGACAATCGACGTGACCCTCAATGACGGACAGGGCGGCGTCAGTACTGCAGCGTTGGTGACGGTCAATATTTTCGTTGGCAACGTCGCGCCGACGCTGAGCAATGCAACGACGGATCAGCAAACGGCCGTGAATGTGGTCCTGGATCTGAGTGATATCGTTATTGGCGATGCGGATGGCGATACCCTGACGATAACCCTGACCTTGTCGGATACGGGTGCTGGTGCATTGTCTATCGTCCCCGTTGGCGGGGTGACGCCAAGCTTCGGTTCAGGCGTATGGACGGCGACCGGTAGTGTTGCCGATCTGAACGGCGCATTGGCATTGGTGACATTCACGCCAACGACCAACTTTGAAGGTACGATCACACTGATCAGTTCGGTGGATGATGGTGCGCCGCCGCCGGTGACCGCGAGCCACGATATTATCATCGGCCCGAACGTAATCCCCGGAACCACGGGCAATGACACCCTGGTCGGTACGGCGCTTGATGATTTGTTCGACGCCAGCCGCGGCACCGACACGATTGATCTGACGAGCGGCGGTACGGACACGTTCGAAGTTGACGTATCGTTCTTCCTAGAAGGAGCCGAGTTCGACGGTACCAACCTAACGTTCAAGGTTGAGGACTCATCAGACTTCACCATCCACACAACGACGATACTCAACCATGCGGCCAATCCACTAGCCTTCCTCGAAACTGACTTTGATGAAGACGGCACGTTTGATACATTTAAGATCGCCAACACGTCGACGACGCTCGACGTCTCTGCGCAAGGCGCCGGCGACAACTGGGCGATCGCCGGTGGTGTCGGCAACGATACGCTGGTCGGCAATACGCTGAATGATGTTCTTCTGGGGAATGGCGGGATCGACAGCCTGAGCGGTCTTGGCGGTGATGACTTCATTGATGGCGGAGCCGGTTCAGACGCGATCAACGGTGGCGCCGGTAATGATACGATTGTATTTGATGTCGCCGATAGCTCTATTGACGGCGGCACCGAGAATGACGTCCTGTTGATCGAGGATGATCCGGTTTCGGTTGACCTGCGGTCCTCTGCAACACCGCCGGTAATCACCAACATGGAAACCATCGATCTGCACGAAGGGTTCCAGTTCCTGATCGGCACGCGGGCGACCTTCGACGCCACCAACGACCTCGTGCAGATCCAGGATATTACCGGTGCCGTGATTGACGGGGCGTTTGAGGGTGTCGAAGCAGGTGACTTCATCACCATCTTCGGCGACGTGAACGGCAACGACGGCACTTTCCAGGTGGCGGCAACGGATGGAACAACCCTGACACTGGCCGCGGGTTCTTTGACGACGACGGGTGTTGATACCAATGGTGTTGGGTTCCAGGTTTCGGCGACGGGGTTCGAGACGGGAACCGGACATGACCTGGAATTTATTGCCTCAACCAATACGATTATCATCACCGGTGCCGATGGCAGTCAAACACCATCTGTCGGCGCGTTGTTCGGTGAGTTGGAGATTGGCCAGCAATTCTCCATCACCGGAACGTCGTTGAACAATGGCACATTTACGGTGGCGACGATCGATGGGTCGACAATCACCGTCACTGAAACCATACAAAATGAGACCTTCAGCCCGGCTACAGCGGGAACAACGGTTGAGATGATCGCCAGCGGCACCGCGCTTACCCTCAATGAGGCCGATGTCCTCTCCATGACGGATGCCGGCAAGACTCTGACCATCACCGGTGACGATGCCGACAGCATCATCAGTGACGAGACGTGGGCGGCGGGTGCGGATGACGGCACGTTTACCACCTATACCTCCAACACGGCGACCTTGCTGGTTGAGAATGGTATCGATGTCAGTGGTATTACGGATGCCGCGATCACCTATTCGATTGATGACGTGACGGTGACGGAAGGCGGTGTGGCGACCTTTACGGTGACCCGCACGGGTGATCTGACAGCACCGGCCGACATCAACTATCTAACGGTTGTCGGCACGGCCTTAGCACCGGACTTTACCGCCGTCTCCGGCACCGCCTCATTTGCTGCCAGTTCGGCAATAACAACGATTACGGTTACGACACTCGAAGATGTTCTCATTGAAAGCAGTGAGACGTTTACGGTGGTTCTGTCAAACCCAACGGTCGCCGGGGCGATCACCAAGGATACCGGTGTCGGCACGATCACCGATAACGAGATTGCCAATTCGGCACCGACGCTGAGCAATGCAACGACCGATCAGCAAACAGACGTGAATGTGGTTCTGGATCTGAGTGATATCGTTGTTGGTGATGCGGATGGCGACCCGCTGACCGTCACTTTGACGTTGTCGGATACGGGTGCTGGTGCATTGTCTATCGTCCCCGTTGGCGGTGTGACGCCAAGCTTCGTCTCAGGCGTATGGACGGCGACCGGTAGTGTTGCCGATCTGAACGGCGCATTGGCCCTGGTGACATTCACGCCAACGACCAATTTTGAAGGTACGATCACACTGATCAGCTCGGTTGCTGATGGTGCGCCGCCGCCGGTGACCGCCAGCCACGATATTATCATCGGCCCGAACGTGATCACCGGCACGCCGAGCAATGACAGCCTTGTCGGCACGGCGTTTGACGACCTGTTTGAAGTTAGCACCGGTGCCGACACGATAGATCTGGCGAGCGGCGGTACGGATACGTTTGAGGTTGACGCGACGTTCTTCCTTGAAGGGGTTGAGTTCGACGGCACCAACCTGACCTTCACCATTGAAGATTCATCTGACTTCTCAATCCATACAACAACCATACTCAATCATGCGGCCAATCCACTGGCCTTCCTCGAGACGGATTTTGATGAAGACGGCACGCTCGAGATTTATAAAGTCGCCAATACGTCGACGACGCTTGATGTCTCCGGGCAAACCGCAGGCGATAACTGGGCAATCGTCGGGGGTGCCGGCAACGAGACGCTGGTTGGCAATACGCTGAATGATATCCTGTTGGGGAATGACGGGGCCGATACGTTGGATGGCGGCACCGGCGATGACGTCCTGATCACGGGTGCTGATCAAGTCGCCGACATTTTATTTGGGGGTTTGGGCGCCGATACGTTCGAGCTGGCTTCTGATGCGGCACATGTCATTCAGTATGGCGCGGTTGCCGAGTTCGGCGATTTCTTCCATACGGATTTCACCCAGCTGAACTTTAAAGCGGTCTTGGACGTTGATCAGGCGTCCGCCACAGTACAGGCGTCCGATTTGGTTGACCCAACAGCGAGCGGTTTTTCGACGGTTGTTCTGTCGGCCGACCAGACGACGTTGACGGTCAATACCACCCATGACATCGCCGATCCAACGGACGCCCATATTCATCTTGGTGATTTTGGGGTCAGTGGCGGCAGCGTCTTCGTGCTGACCAACACCTCACCGGGATCGGACGTGATCAACGGGCTGACCAGTGCTCAGGTGACGACGTTGGATACCGAAGGGTATTATATTAACGTCCATTCATCGAGCAGCTCGGGTGGTGAGATCAGAGGGCAGGTTCTCGCTGACCACAACTTTACGCTTGAATTTGATACAGACGTTTTCAACGGTAGTGACGGATCCGGTGGATTAACGTTTGACTCGTTTATTAAAGGATCCTTCGCCGATGCCAGTATTGCTGCCGTGGACGCCGATGATTATTTCGTCTTCGACATTGATGACTCGACCCTGTGGTATGACGCTGATGGCGCTGGCGGTGCGGCGGGCGTACTTGTCGCGACATTTGATGATAACGGCCTGGATGCCTCCAACATTACCTTTACCTCGGAACCGATCACCTATTCAGTCAATGACGTGACGGTGACGGAAGGGGGCGTGGCGACCTTCACGGTGACGCGCACAGGCGATATTTCCGCATCGGCGACGATGGATTATTCGACCCAGGACGGCACGGCGATCAATACCAGCGATTACACGTTGGCCGCGACAACCCAGGTGGTCTTTGCCGCCAGTTCAGCGACGACGACGATCACCGTGCAAACGACCAATGATACGGATACGGAGTCGTCAGAGACCTTCAACGTTCTGTTGTCAAACCCAAGCGTTGGTACGATTGTCGATAACATCGGCACAGCAACGATCATCGATAACGACGAAGCGCAGCTCACTCCAACAATTACCGGCACCAGCGGCAATGACATCGGCACCATCAATGGTGCGTCTGCTAATGACGTCATTGCCGCTCTTGATGGTGACGACGTTGTTAACGGCAATGGCGGGGACGATGTGATTTACGGCGACGGCGGTGCGGACACGCTGACCGGCGCCAATGGTTCCGATACCTTGGTCGGTGGCGACGGCAATGATAGTCTTGATGGTGATAATACCCTTGCAGATCTCGGTATTGACGTTGCCAAGTTCAGCGGCAGGCGCGACGACTATACCATCACGGCTGAGGGCAACGGTGTCTTCACGGTAACCGATAACGTCGGCACCGATGGCACCGATACATTGACCGATATCGAACAAATTCAATTTGTCGATCAGACTGTAGAGTTGGAATATCTGCTGCGCGGCACGTCCGCTGCCAACATTATTACCGGCGCGGACAATGATGCTTCGGTTGGCGCCGTAGGCGATACGCTCGATGGCCTTGGCGGTGATGATACGCTGAGTGGCCTCGGCGGGACTGACGATCTCAACGGCGGGTCCGGTAATGATACGCTGTTTGGTGGCAGTGGAAATGATGAGCTGGTTGGCGACTTTGGCTCTGATCTACTTGAGGGCGGTTCCGGTGATGACACGCTGGATGGTGACTCGACCATTGCTGACCTTGGTATCGACATTGCTAAGTTCACTGGAAACCGGGCCGATTACACAATCACCGCGCAAGGCAGCGGCGTCTTTACGGTAACCGATAACGTCGGCACTGATGGCACCGACACCCTGGCGGACATAGAGCAGATACAGTTCGCCGATGAAGTTGTCGAACTGGAATATCTGCTGCGCGGAACGTCCGGTGCCAACGTTATCACCGGCACCGACAATGATGCCTCGGTCGGCGCCGTGGGCGATACGCTTGATGGCCTTGGCGGCGACGATACATTAAGTGGCCTCGGCGGGACCGATGATTTGAATGGTGGTTCCGGTGATGACACGCTGTTCGGCGGTAGCGGAAACGATACGCTGGTTGGCGACTTTGACTCTGACCTTCTTGAGGGCGGCGACGGAAACGACAGCCTTGATGGGGATTCCAATATTGCTGATCTGGGTATCGATATCGCCAAGTTCAGCGGCAACCGTGCCGATTACACGATCACCGCGCAAGGCAGCGGCGTCTTTACGGTAACCGATAACGTCGGCACTGATGGCACTGATACGTTAACCGATATAGAACAAATCCAATTCCTCGATCAGACGGTTGAGTTGGAATACCTGTTGCGCGGTACGTCCGGTGTCAACGTTATCACCGGTACCGACAATGACGCCTCGGTCGGCGCCGTGGGCGATACGCTTGATGGTCTCGGTGGCGACGATACGCTGAGCGGTCTCGGCGGGGCTGACGATCTGAACGGCGGTTCCGGTGATGATACGCTGTTCGGTGGCAGCGGAAACGATACGCTGGTTGGCGACTTTGGCTCTGATCTTCTTGAGGGCGGCGACGGAAACGACAGCCTTGATGGGGATTCGAACATCGCTGATCTGGGTATCGACATCGCCAAGTTCAGCGGAAACCGTGCCGAATACACGATCACCGCGCAGGGCAGCGGTGTCTTTACTGTAACTGATAACGTCGGCACTGATGGCACCGACACTCTGACGGACATAGAGCAGATTCAGTTCGCCGATGAAGTTGTCGAACTGGAATATCTGTTGCGGGGCACATCCGGTGCGCAAACCATTACCGGTACAAACAATGATGTCGCAGCCGGAGCCGTTGGTGATACGCTCGATGGTCTTGGCGGTGATGATACGCTGATCGGCTTAAACGGTGACGACACTCTAATCGGCGGCAATGGTAATGATGTTCTCGATGGTGGTGCCGGAGCCGATACCCTGAGAGGTGAAAGTGGAACCGATAGTTTCTTGTATAACGCGGCGACGGAAAGCGACGCGGCGAACCGCGACACCATCACAGGCTTCAACGCCGCAGAAGATCAAATTGATATTGGTAACATCGTGTCCGGTGCCTTTACGTTCACCGGTATTGATACGGGACTCAACGGCAGCATCGCTTCAGCCTATATCGACACAACATCCGGCAGTATTCTCAAAATCGATGTCGATGGCGACAACGTCCATGACATGGAAATCGACATCACCGGGTATTCCGGAACCTTGACCACTGCAAACTTCGCCATTCCGATCACCTATTCGGTCAATGACGTGACGGTGATAGAGGGTGGTATTGCGACCTTCACGGTGGCGCGCACAGGAGACATTTCGGCATCGGCGACGATCGATTATTCGACTCAGGATGGCACGGCGATCAACACCAGCGACTATACGCTAGCCGCAACGACCCAAGTGACCTTTGCCGCCAGTTCGCCGACAGCGACAATCACCGTGCAAACGACGGACGACAGCAATATCGAGTCATCCGAGACCTTTGATGTCGTCCTATCGAATCCAAGTGTCGGTACGATTACCGCTAATATCGGCACGGCGACGATAACAGATAATGATTCGACCAATACGGCGCCGACCATTCTGGGCGGACTCTCTGTTCACGGTTCTCTGCAGTTCGATGGGATAGATGATTTCGTTGAGATCATCGATGGTACTCCGTTCGCCACCGGCACCGGGGCCTTCACCCATGAAGCCTGGATCAAGACCAGCTATACCGGTGACGAACAACAGATATTCTCCGTCGGAAATCTCGACACCTTTGGAGAAACCCTGTTCTATGTAGATCTCGCCGGCAAACTGGCCTTCTCTGTTCGGGGATATGGAACGCCCGGTGCCTCGATCTCTTCCCAGGTCGTGGCCGATGGCGAGTGGCACCATGTGGCGGTGGTCTATGACGGCGCCGGCGATGCGCAACTGTATATTGACAGTATCGCAGATGGTAATTCCGCCTCGCCGATCCCGTTAACCAATATTACCGGGACCAACGCGCGCATTGGTAATCAGTCGACCAACGACGGTGAATTCTTCAAGGGCGAGATCGCAGAAGTTCGGGCCTGGTCCGACGCGCGTACGGCCCAGGAAATCGCCGACACCTATCAATTGCGCATCGAAGACCCAACGACGGAAGTCGACCTGCAGGGTTACTGGACCTTTGACGAAGGTGGTCATGAGGGGCTGCTAACCAATTTGGCGCACGCCCAGACTCCAGAGATTGCAGCCCATGTAGAAGAGTCGCTGAGCTTTAACGGCACGGATGAGTACGTTGCCATGGCGGATAGTGCGAGCCTCGATATTACGGGCAATATGACGATTGAGGGCTGGTTCAATCCTGATAGCAATACGCAGGGGTTCACATCGTTAGTCTCGAAGTTCCAGCAGTCCGGTGACGCGGGCAACAGTTATTTGTTATGGATGGGAAGCACCGGAACAATCGGAATGACCCTGTCCTCCACCGGCAGCAACGAAGCAGATTCGATCTCGGCAATTACCCTCGCGGCTGGCGTGTGGACGCATATCGCCGCCGTTTGGGACGATGCCACCAATCAGGTTACGTTCTACGAGAACGGTGTTCAGGTCGGCTCTCCGGTGGCCAATACTATGGACACCATTTTTAGCGGTTCGTCTGAGTTTGCCCTCGGCGCTCAAGTTCCAGCCAGCGCCGCGGCCACCAACTTCTACGATGGCCAAATGGCGGATGTCCGGGTTTGGAATTCAGCCCGCACGAGCAGCGAAATTCAGGATAACCTGACCACCGATTACGACACTGATAATTCACCCGCCAATCTGGTTGGTAACTGGCATCTCGACGATGGATTTGGTGCTGTTGCCGAAGACACTACGGGTACCAACGACGGTACGTTAACGGGGTATACAGCGGGTCAGGAAACCTGGATCGATACGGCGGCTGAAGTTGGGCATGGCGCGCCAAATAATCCGTTTGCACCGGTACTCAGTTTCAATGGGTCGAGCGATTTCGTCAACGTGGCGCCGGCCGGGGGGCTGGCCACAGGCACAAGCGATTTCACCTACCAGGCGTGGGTCCGGTCCGACACCACCGGTGTCGACCAGACCATCCTATCCATCGGCTCAACGACCACGAGCGTCAACGGATCGTTCTTCCTCATCGATGCCGGCGGCCAGCTTAAGTTCGCCCTAACCGGCATTGCCGGACCATTGGGCGACACCCTTGTCAACGACGGCGAATGGCACCACGTGGCCGTGGTCAACAGCACTGGCAGCATCCAACTCTACGTCGACGGCGCCGCCGATGGTGCCGCCGTGGCCATGAGCCCGGACATCCTTCCGACCACGGGCGGGGCCTTCATCGGCCAGAACATCATAAACGCCAGCCGGTTCAACGGTGACATTGCCGAAGTTAACGTCTGGAGCCGGGCTCTCAATTCTGACGAGATTGAGACAGCCGAGTTCGAGGACCTGCCGTTAGACCAAACTGGCCTGATCAGTTATTGGCCGTTGCATGAAGGCAGTGGCACATTGGCCAACGACACCATCGGCACCAACGATGGTTTCATCGCCACCGCAACTTTCGTCAATACATCCCCCTTGCCACTTGGCGAGACCATCGCCCGGGCGATGGACTTCGACGGTACCGACGATTATGTCAGCATCGCCGACAGCGCCAACCTTAACATCGGTACAAGCGATTTCTCAATTGAAGCGTGGATCAACCCGGCCACCCTGCCAACGGCCGGAGACGTGTATCATATGATCGCGCACAAACGCACCGACGACGGCACCCAGGGATATTTTGTATCTATTGATCAGACCGGCAAGCTGCATTTATTCATGGGCGACGGTGCTGGTGGGCTGGCTGATATAGACGTCGTCAGCAACAGTGTTGTCACCACGGATGCGTGGACACATGTAGCGGTGAGTGTCGACCGCTCCGGCAATGCACAGATTTTCGTCAATGGACACTTAGACGCGACTGCAGATGTCAGCGCTTTCGCCAGCGGCGACATCTCGACGACGGGTCGCGATTTTGAGATTGGCACGCAGGAAGGAACGGATCGTTTCTTCGAGGGTGAGATCGCCGACTTGCGTCTGTGGAGCACGGCCCGCACGGAAGACGAAATCTCTGTCAACATGGCGGAATTTGTCTCATCCGACAGTAATGGATTAATCGCAAACTGGCGCCTGGACGACGGCACGGGGGCGGTGGCAACGGTTAGTGATGCAACCGGCAACACGGGTGTCGGCACCGTCAGTGGCGGCGCGGTGATCGTTGCATCGGCGCCAGAAATCTTCAGCACGTTCCTCGAGACGCATGAGGATGTGGCGATCCGCGGTCAGATCGGTGCTGATGATCTTGATGGTGATACCCTGACCTTCTCCGTCGCCACCGGCGGCGCTGCCAGTAACGGCACGGTGACGGTTAATGCTGACGGCACCTACGAGTATACGCCGAATAGCAACTTCACGGGCTCGGACAGTTTTACCGTAGAAGTCGACGACGGCAACGGCGGGGTCGTCACGCAGGTGATCAATGTGTTTGTATTCGAGGAAGATCTTGGCATCACCTATTCGGTCAATGACGTGTCGGTTACGGAAGGTGGTATTGCGACGTTTACGGTGACGCGGACGGGCGATATATCGGCCTCGGCAACAATTGATTATTCAACCCAGGACGGATCGGCGATCAATACCAGCGATTATACCCTGGCCGCAACGACGCAAGTGACCTTCGCCGCCAGTTCAGCCACGGCGACGATCACCGTGCAAACGACCAATGATACGAATACGGAGTCGTCCGAAACCTTCAATGTTCTGTTGTCGAACCCAAGTTTAGGTACGATCGTTGATAACATCGGCACGGCGACGATCGTCGATAATGATGAAGCTCAGCTCACACCCACAATAACCGGCACCAGCGGTAATGACATTGGTACCATCGATGGTACAACCGGCGATGACGTTATCGCTGCCCTGGACGGTGACGATGATGTTGATGGCAGCGGTGGCGACGATGTCATCTACGGTGATGGCGGTGCGGACACACTATCCGGCGGCGGCGGTACCGATAGCCTTACCGGCGGCGCCGGTAACGATACCCTTGATGGCGGTGACGGCCTTGAACTTGTTATTGATACGGCGGTATATGCCGGTAACGTCGGCGATTACACGATCAATACGGTGGGCGGCGTAACGACCGTCACGGATACCGTCGGCAGCGACGGTGTGGATACCCTGACGACGATCGAGAAGCTGGAGTTTGCGGGCGGTGTTACGGTAGACCTAGCTTACAATCTGACCGGTACCATCTTCAATGAGACACTGCAGGCCGGTGATCAGGACGATACCATTAACGGCAGCGGCGGCAATGATACTATTTCCGGCGGCGCCGGGGATGATGTCATCAATGGTGATGGTAACGACGATACACTGAATGGCGAGGCCGGCGCGGACACATTGGATGGTGGCTCCGGTAACGACACATTATCCGGAGGTGAAGGTGACGACACCTTTATAGCGTCGCTAGGTAATGATGTCATTGACGGTGGAAATGGATTCGACTTCATTTCATTTTCACTTACCGCATCCGCCATAAATATTTCGTTTGTTGGCGCAGACCCTGACAGCATTACGACTGTTGAAGGTACGTACAGTGTCGACAATGTCGAAGGGATCATTGGCACAGCCTTTGGCGATACCATCACCGCCGGAAACAGCCAGTCGCACTTTATTGGTGGTGCCGGAAACGATACCCTGACCGGCGGCAACGGCATAGCGATATTGGACGGTGGAGACGGTGATGACGTCCTTACGGGCGGCGGAAGCGCCGATACGCTGCTTGGCGGTGACGGAATGGACACACTTGATGGTGGCATTGGGGCAGATACGCTTGAAGGCGGTATCGGGGACGATACCTTGTTTGGCGGCTCCGGTACGCAAAGCGATTCGCTGGACGGCGGTGCCGGCAACGATATTCTGGAAGGTGGCGCGGGTGATGACAGTCTGACCGGCGGCACCGGCGGTGACAGTTTCCTGTTTAACGCGGCCACAGACAGTGATGCGACCAACCGTGATGTTATCACCGATTTTGACGCCGCCGAGGATCAGATTGATATCAGTAACATCATATCTGACGCCTTTACGTTCACCGGTATCGATACGGGGCTCGATGGCAGTATCGCCTCGGCCTATATCGATACAACATCCGGCAGTATCCTGAAAATCGATGTTGACGGCGATGGCAGTCCGGAGATGGAAATCGATATCACCGGGTACACCGGCACCTTGAACACGGCGAACTTTGCCTTCCCGATTACTTATTCGGTGAATGACGTGACCGTAACGGAAGGCGGCATTGCGACGTTCACGGTGACACGGACGGGCGACATTTCTGCAACGGCAACACTTGAATATTCGATCCAGGATGGTACAGCGGTCAGCACCAGCGATTATTCGCTGACACCACCGACGCCGGTTAACTTTTCTGCCAGTTCCGCAACGGCGACGATTACCGTACAGACAACGGATGATAGCGATGTCGAGTCATCCGAGACATTCACTGTGGTGTTGGTGAACCCGAGTGTCGGTGTGATTGTTGATAACATTGGCACGGCGACGATCACCGATAATGACGTTGCCAATACGGCGCCGACGGCGACCAATCTAGGCACCGCCCAATCGACCAATGAAGACATTGCTTTGGATCTGGATGACATTGTGATCACCGACGGTGATGGCGATACCATGACCGCGACACTGACTCTCAGCAACACAGCGGCAGGTGACTTGACCACTGGAACCTTCGGTTCCACCACATCGACCTTCGTCTCCGGTGTATGGACAGCAATTGGCACCGTAGCCGACGTAAATTCGGCCTTGGCAGATGTTCAATTGTCTCCGGCCCAAGACTTCAACGGTTCGGTCGATATTGCCACGTCAGTAAGTGATGGCATTGCTGCTGCCGTTACAGGCAGCAAGACCATCACCATCACGGCGGTCAATGATGCGCCGGTGGTTGCAGTGAATACAGGACTGACGGTCAACGAAGGGGCAACCATCACCCTCACGACGTCAGAGTTGAGCGTTACCGATGTCGAGGGTTCTACGCCGCTGACCTACACGGTGACGACAGTACCTGTAAACGGCGACATCGAACTGAATGGCACGGCTCTGCTGATAAACCAAACGTTCACACA
>JAODAI010044343.1:0-12308 GCA_027575025.1 Scotoplanes globosa | reverse complement strand
GTCAAAATTTGACTTACCATTGGGCTACCAGTGACTTACCATGCCCGGGGGTCTTATGGTCCGTCTTACAATTGACATGTGCATAAGTCTGACTCCTCGAGTACGCAGAATCAACTAGGCCTATATACAGTACCATTCAGTAATATTGTATCGGCTGGGGGAAAATGTACATAATCTTCATTCACCATGTAGGATTTAAATTCAGTTCCGGTTATTCATAGATTACTAATAGTAAAACACATTGTAAAGTAAGGCATATATAGGGCCATTGATCTTTCGTTATTTCAGAAATTAAATTTTGTTTTGGGGATGTGAATTCCATTTTTTCCGTTTTGGAGTTTGTGAATTCCAGTTTTCCAGTTTTTAGGTAAAAATAAGCATTTTTACCATCAAAATACACTATAATTATGACAAAAACTTTGCACTTTTTCATCCTAAATGTACAAATATTGTCTCCACTTACTGATAACAGATATGATTTGTGTAAATGAACATCAAATAGATGATAATTGTGTGTTTTAATGCATTATTTTGAGTTTTTAATTAATTTATTTATTTATTTTTGTTTGGTGGAAATTCCGTGATTTTCCGAAAAGTTAAGAGAATTCTGCAAATTACAGCGAATGATCGCGGAAAATCGATGGCCCTACATATATATAATATATAGACATCTGTATAATAAGTATCTCATCATCAAATAATTGTTATACATACTTAGGCCAACTTTTAGCAACAAATGAAATATTCACTCTGAGCAACAAATTAACATGCTCGAGAAGTATTTTTGTAAAACATAGCATCTGTTGAGCAGGATACATTACTTTAGTATAAAATAATTATGCATCAGGTCTGTAATTTGAATAAAAAAAAATCCCAAAAATATATTTTATGATATATAACTACATTTTTATTTTGTTACCCAACAGCATAAATATCCATAAATACAAGATTCAAACTAACTACAACACACAGTGACTAAATATAAAATAAATAAACTATTAGCCAAAATAACTATTGGAAATTACCAAATTAAACTTAATATCATTTACAAAAACGATCAATTACAATCAATTACAAAAACGGTCCGTATAGGTGAAGATTTTGTGATCATTAGTGAGCCTAGTTTTGATTCTCTATTGTACATTTTATCACAAAATTAGTGTTACTGTTAATTTTTACCACCGTTTTTCCGAAAATGAAGATCTGTAAAAATGCCTGTAGTGGAGATGATTGATATTTATAATTTTTTAAAACACAATAAAGGAAAATCCCACGCACTTGATTATTTTAGACCATTTTAAAGGCAATAAATTGCCACAACTGAAAACTATCTCAACTACTCGATGGACTTTTTGACAATATATAGCCCTGGTTTTGTGGGTCACATAATATGGCGTATTCTGATTGGAGGGTTACATTTTTATGATAGTATTTTATCTCCGCATGAAACAGCTGAAGGCCGAGTAGCTGGTCACAAACTATCAACCGTTTTAAAGCTGTATATATATACTGCATCAAGCCAAGGAGTTTTACAGTCCAGGAGATCATAAAGGTTTGGACGTTTTTGGAGTTGTAAAATACTGATTTCTTCCACAGACAGTATATTTTCACGAAGGTTTCTTCTTTTATATGTGATGCACCATGGCAGATCAATTACTATGTCGGTCTTTGGTCATGTTGAGATATTAGTGTGTATGCGATGCACCATGGCAGATCAATTACTATGTCGGTCTTTGGTCATGTTGAGATATTAGTGTGTATGTGATGCACCACGGCAGATCAATTACTATGTCGGCCTTTGGTCATGTTGAGATATTAGTGTATAATTATGTGATGCACCATGGCAGATCAGGTATTATGTCGGCCCTTGGTCATGTTGAGATATTAGTGTATAATTATGTGATGCACCATGGCAGATCAGGTATTATGTCGGCCCTTGATCATGTCGAGATTAGTGCCAATAGAAACAAAAGATAATTATCTTTATTTTGATACCAGAATAAAGAAAATATTATTTTACTATAATTATTGAATTTTACTAATTGATTTGGTAATATTCCAATGCACATGTAATATATTTTGGATGAAAATGAAGAATGCCGACATAATACCCGATCTGCAGTGGTGCATCACACATGTTGTTGATGATATTATTGTTACTATGATTTATGAAGAATGTACGTTGTTTGTCAAAGAAGTTAAAAATATTTAAAACTATGTGTAAAAATTGAGCATCACACATTTTTTGATCATTCTGACAGTTTTTCCCCTGGCCCCCAACTAGGATCCTCTGTCCGTAGGTGGCAGCCATTAACTCTTATCATGCTGAGCACTTTTACACAAAGTACATTGGGGAAACTGAGCATATGTCAGATAAATTTGACCACCTGTTTTAATTTATTTTTTCATGCCCACAGAAGCTGCAGATGAAATTATGATGCTCAGCAAACAGAATAAAAAAAAATTGATCTTCTGATTACAATTTGGTAAATTATAAACATTAATGAATTAATTAGTGTATATGGTGGGGATACTCCCTAATGTTGTGATGCACAATGGCTGTATATGCAGCCTCCCATTTTGAATATCATGCATTTAGCAATGGCTTGATATGCAGCCTCCCGCATGATAAGAGTTAAGGGTAAAACTTCACAAACCATGGATAATGAAATAAATGTCTTCCAACTCTTCCACCACTTTCAAAAACATTTCTAATTATCCCTTCTCTACCCTTTATTCATTGCTATATGTCTATTATTAGTGTACACACAGGCAATCCTCATCATATAAAGACAAATACTAGCATACCTACCAAACACACATTATCAAACCTACATTATGTCCATCTCTGATGAGCGCAAGATACGCTATAATATTGGATCTAGAAATCGTGGCAGATATTACAAATTGTTCTAGAAATGAAGTTGAGCATAACATTGTGCCCACATCTACAATCAAACACTAGCTGCTGGCAGCTCATATTAGCATCTCTCTAAATACGTTTGCGCATTAAATTTCTGCTTGGCTTACAGCAAGTCAAAAGATTATTTATATGAAACTGGTGCCGATACCGACATTTTTGTCATCGTCATTATGGGTATATAATACTTGATATAGCCTAGCTGTATATACATGCACACTGCATGCATACAGTTTGCAAAATATGTAGGACTACTCGGTCCTTTTTTGTGACTTGCATACAGTGCTCAAAATATGTAGGACTACTCGGTCCTTTTTTGTGACTTGGATACAGTGATATAACCTCTCATGAATGGCGAGATAAAACCAGACAATCATTTATAGCGCCAGTGAGATCGTGCTCCATGGTGCTGCTTAAAATTATCCAGGAGAGTTAAAAACTTTTTTGGGAAACATTTGTCAACAAAACAGTTTTTTTTTTTTTAACTGAATTAATTCAGACAATTTGTGAATTATATTTTTAAATGAAACGTTTACGGAACAACAGTTATGAATTCTGTGTTGACTTCCAAATTAATGGCAGACTACCCAAGGTAAAGTTGTTATTTATAAGACCTTAGACTTCTCCCACTTTTGACGGTCACTGAGCGTCGTAAAATAAATAAGCATTCCAGGCAGATACGTTTCATCATGATTTACGCAGACATGAACAGTAGGTCTACAAAAAGTTTAATAATAATAAATATATAGCGCTTTTCAACTAAGACCAGAAGCGGACAGCTCGGACAAATAAAGCTGATGTACATAAGTCGCATTTATGCGACCATGGCATCCTGAGAAGGGTAAGCGATGGTGCATTTATGCGACGATGGCATTGAAAGAGATATACAGGAATTTTCCAGAAACATTAGTTGAATAATAGACTTAACAAATCATTTGTAACACATGGCCTTATTTGCGCTACTCGCAACCTTTTTCCAAGTTATACTCGATTGTTTAACATGCTCCAGATCATTGTGTGAAATGGTATATCAAGAATATAATATTTCCCCTATTTAGACTACTGTATGATTTGATTGTAAAGTGTACATCCATCGACCAAGCAAATATATTACTGTTTAAGCTAATAAATCATCCATAATATATTTTTTAGCTGCTCTTTAAAACTAAGAGTGTTATTGTCAGATAGTGATTCATGCTATATATATATCAGCGCAGCTTTACAGAAACACAAGTTAAACAAACAAGTTAGTTAGTTCTCTTAATATAACATCCATCCACCATTTATAGTAATCCTGAGCATACCAAATACAATGTCATATAAATGTAAATAATGTTCTGGGGCCGTATTCACAAAAAGTTGCGTAGGAAAGTTTGTACGCCAAAAATCTTACGAAGTTCGTACTCAAATATGTAAGTGCTATTCACAAAACATTCGTACAAAGTTCATAACTTACATTGTGTATGCCTACCAAAGAAGTAAAGAAGTGACAGTATATTTATGTAGTTTAAGCCTACTTCTTTTGTGTTTCTTTAGAAAGGCTTCAAATACCTGTCATGCACAATTGATTTCCCTGAAAAGAAGTTGACAACATCAAAAGGGAAAGTAATGTTCCATAACACTGCATGCACATGCACTGTATGTACATTGAGCCTGTGCATTGAACTTTATATCACACTAGCGTAGAACACATATTTTGGATAGTGTCGCACTTGAACAGATATGAGGTTGATAAATTGTTGATTATTTGACTCCAAATTCGGTCATGGAAATCTACAAATTCTTATCAACGCCTTATAATGGGATACTACAGGATTTCGCATATATTGAAATGCTCCACCTTTCTTGAGACCGGTAAGTGTTATTTATTCAATAAAATTTAATAACAAAGTCAACGTTACGCCAGCCGTTAGATTTGTGTAAAGTTACGAACAAAATAAGGAACAAAATACTATTGAGAATACGCCGTAAGGAAAATTTTGTTGCGTAAGTAGACTTACATAAAAATATTGGCATACGCGAGCTTCGTGAATACGGCTCCAGGCTTATTGTTAATGGTTTCAGAAAAGTATTATATGTCCATATGTTTATCATCTATTTACCTACAAAGTTGACCAGTAAATATGTTTGATTGTGGGTGAAATGTTAGTAAGATTGAAAGGGACCGTATTGATTGTATTATTAGGAAAGCTGAACGCGTTATTGCAGTCGATCACGGAACAAGGTTGACAAAGACTACCACTCAACGGCGGCGCCAGCTTTCCCCTACGACGTTCCCCAGCAAGGGGTTCTAAAACACATGATTTCACCCTAAAACAGTATTACATAGCAAAAATTCCCCGATGGACTCATCATTATTAGTGGTATTACTGCCTCGCGTTGACTGTAAATTAGCCACCCTCGGAGATGACTTTGATCATCCACTCTTTGATAAATTCACAACAACACTGTTCAATGTTAATGGTTCTTTGGGGGGGGGGGATTTGTTTGGCATTATCATTTATATCTATTATATTTCAATAACTTTAATATTTTTGTGCGTGTACATGAATTTCCAGATATGAAGTAATAAAGTTTGGCTTACTTACTTACAATTAACGGTCCAATTGAACAACAGTGCTGTAATTTAACACTTGAACAAGAATATTACCTTTCGATGGAGCAATGATATGAAACCTAATTAGCTTCATGACTTCACTATTCATCATTATGATTGATAGACTTAATAATATTTTTTCACATTGTAAGAATACAGTGTAAGTGACCAGATCATTTAAAAAAATGAACAAAGTGCTACAGAATTGTCCGTTGCACTTAATGCTTCACTATATAAATGATAGTTTTTATAATCATAGGTCGGCATTCTTCATTTTGAGATAGGCGAGGTCTTACTCAAACATAGATCACTTGTGCAATGAAATATGACCAACTCAAATAAAATAATTCAGTATTTTTTATTTTGGTACTAAAATAAAGCTAGTGATCTCCTCTTTCGTTCTACGCTTATATCTCAACCTGACCAATTAATGGCCGACATACCTGATCTGCCATGGTGCATCACATATACTATTTTGTCTAAATAATGGTACTTGTATACAATTTTTATATTTCAATTGAAAGAATAGGTGTGACATCTTAGCATACTTACCAATCAGCACAGAATACAATGTCAAACTTTTCTTTGAAATCCATGTAAGTGTCACGTTTGTTCCACAAGAGGTTCCTATATGTACAGATAAAGATAGGACAATATATCGTTACTCATTTCATTTCATAAACTTTATTTCAACCAATATTTATAGCAATGTATAATATATATCATCATTTATATTATTATAACTTATAAGCTTTTAACAGAATATATAACAAATGTATAATATATAATACATAAATTAGATTACAGGTTGGGGGGATACCAAAGAAGCTAAGAATAGCTGTGTGTGGTGCAGTGATACTTGCTTCAGAACGGAATTATATTTATAAACCTTAGTGATCATGTTGGGGAGTTATCAGACAGGACAAGAAAGAAGTTTCTGTCTTGATCTCATGTTGCTAGTAAACGGTATCCCATGGACATTTTCCCGGATTAAAATGGAAATTCGTTGCTATTTCATTAATTGCATGTATTTACGGGCTTGAGACAGTGTCCCTGTCAGAGGCTCAACAACAGAGACTCCAAATATGCAAAAATAATTGGATGAGAAAGATTACGGGGGGTTAAGCGGGTGGATATGATGAGGTTGGAGGATATTCGGAAGGAGATTGGGATGAATAGGAGTCTTACAGAGAGGGTGATAAGGGGCGCATGAGGTTGACTGGTCATGTAGTATGTATGAATGAAGGGCGACTCCCGAAAATAGCGATGTCGCATGCGGAGGTTGGTAGAAGGTTGGTCTGAGATGGAAGGACTGTGTTGAGAGGGATTATAGGAGGGCTGAATGTGATGGTGATTGGAGGGTAGTGGCTACGGATAGAGGTAGGTGGAGGGCTTTGGCCAATGATGCGGCTGTCAGTTAGTATTTTCTTCTTCACTCCTTTTTAGGGATTCATGAGGTAGAGAGAGTTTCCTAGCCCTTTTCAACAATGGATTATATGAGACACCCAAAGCCTTTGATATACCAGTTAGAGCCAGTTCAAAACTTAATGCCAATTGAGTAAAAATAAATGTTCAAAAAGTGCATTCAAGAAAACAAAGTTGGTGTAATTTTCCATAATGTTTCATTAATAGCATACCACTTTACAGTTCTATTGTTGATGTAACTTAAACTCATCCCAAATACCAACAGATGTCAACCTAGAAAATTTATTGATTGATTCACCGATATTTGTGTCCAATTTTAACTAAATTATATATGCCACTCAAAGACTTTGATAGACCAGTAAAACGATATTGAAATATAGTTATCATCATCTACAACTTACAGACTGAGTGTTACATAGGATTTAACCACAATATATAGTTAAGAAAAATTTCACCAATTGATGCTCACATCTCTTTTACCTAAATTATATGAGCCACCACCCAAAGCCTTCAACACACCACTTAGATACACTGGAAAATAGTCATCAATGTACAGACTTTGTAGTGTGTACTACATAGGAATTACACACTGTTATAACAATAAGTGATGTGAAACAAGAATAACACAAAATAATATAAGCAGTGTTGAGATTAAACATAAATTGTGAAAACACACATCAAGTATAAATTGTGTATAAAGTTATGTCATGGATGGCAGACATTTTACATGTTGTGTATTATGCTATAGCTTCTTTTTCTCATGTATAGCCGTTATTGTACAGTTACATTTCTGAGCATCAAAATATCAGTAAACACTCGATTGATTGAATATGGTTTCTGTCCCTTTTCAACTACAAGGCTAACTGGGCCACACAAAACCTTTGATACACCAGTTACAGCCACTGGAATATACTTATCATTGTATTTCAACTGTTAATCACAAGTCAAAAACCCCATCCACCGAGCTATCCGGTAAGACAAATACCTACCGAACACTGACTTGAGTTTCACCGAAGCAGGAGAGGTTTTCTTCTACAATACATTCAGCATCTGAAAATAGTACAGAGTAGCGAAAGAAAGCTACATTTTAATATCTAATCAGATATATATTGCAGTTTTATGGCGTGCAAAGTTAGTTTTAAGAAACAGTTCAGGTAAGAAGTACATATGCATTATACTGTCACACAATTTCTATGAAACTAATCTTCTTTGGTAGGCAGACTATGCTAGTGCCGTACACAACAAGACCTGTCCAAAAGGTGGCAAGGATATTTCAAATCCAGGCCCTGTAGTGTTATACTTGTAAAATGAAGATGTTTCTCCTACACATTTTTAGAATGGTAGTAAATATTAATGCATACACGATCTTCTTGGAACATGGATAGTACAGAACTTTATGTTGACAAAACACTTTGACGGATTGGTTGCTTCCTGGCTTTATTTTATCAACAGGAGGGAAGGAGGAACTGAGGAAGGAGGAGCTGAGGAAGGTTGGGCTAAGGAAAGAAGATGCTCCAAACAGGTTGAGATGGCGGGATGGTGTAAGGATGATTGCTGCAAGAGTAAGGTGATTCCGGACACCTCCGACTTCGGGGAAAAAAACGGATCGAAACTGGACCGATGATGATGAGGGTTAGATGAGACACTGGAACATAGCCATTAAGTGGGACCCCTGAAACTTGCGACTACCAGTCCAACGATCTAACCACTTTAGGAACTAACCAGCATAGTGTTACTAGCACGTTACACAAT
This sequence comes from Scotoplanes globosa, assembly GCA_027575025.1. NCBI lineage: Eukaryota > Metazoa > Echinodermata > Holothuroidea > Elasipodida > Elpidiidae > Scotoplanes > Scotoplanes globosa. The sequence goes on along the minus strand of JAODAI010044343.1, from coordinate 3,615 downwards.
ATCCTTACTTATGACACTGGCATCAATATAAACATCATAATTCATACAATAATATAAAACCTCAAAACATTGTATTTCCATTTTGGAATTTTGCTTTAAATATTAAGTGACATTAGCAACTAACATAATCAATAATAGCTGCATATATATGTGATGTTAGCAAATCATATAATCAATAATAGCTGCAATATAATGCATTTTATGGAATTAAGCCGAAATACAAGATATTTATGAACATGTTCTACCACAGAAAGCAATTGCAGGTTATTAGGCACCCCAAAACTCACAGTTTCATTCCATCACATATGATAATCCCATCAGAGCAGTTACTTAATTGCTCTCCCAGAGATTTTAGGACAGCAATTTCACTTCCAGAATATTTTAATATAATTTTCCAGGTCCTTAATTATTTCTAATATTATAATTACCTGCAATAAACTGAAAATATATCTTTGGCATCTCACTAAAATGCAATACCAATATTGGTATTTGCGTGAATTTTTAATCCGCACAAAAATATTCTGGGTACTATTTTCTTGCGGCACTCCTTATAAATGAAGGACTGCAGTTTTGGTGGCCCAATTTAGAAATGGGTAGAAAAATCATTTAAGCTTTTTTATATTAATATTATAATTTTGCATGTTTTTAAAGACAAATCAGTCACTACAATGACTGTAAAGTGCAGGAACTTGCGCAAGTAAATTGCATTGATTTTTCCTGTTATTATATGGTCCAGCCCCATCAATATTAAAACTTGAGCAAATCATTTGATTAATAATAGACTATGGCTTAAAAATTACCAACAGACATATAAGGAACAAGTGTGTGGTGTAGTGGTAACACTACTCACCTTGCACCAATGCGACCGGGGTTCGATTCCCCGGTCGGTATGTGCAAATGATTTACTTCATACTTGCAACTAGAGGGCATATTCCGGGCACTCCGTTTTTTCCTCTACCCCGTTGTCCGTTTGTGATGTCACATGGGCTTGTCTACCTTCGGGTAATATGGATTTGGTTTCCATTGAAGGGTCCAGATCCAACTTGGATCAAATATAATAATAATAATAACAATAATAATAAATAATAATACTCATCATAACCTGTTGTAGTAAAAACTAGAAGTCCCAAACCTCATCTGTTCATTGCTAGTGTCAAGGTCAACTCTCATAGATATTGCTCCTCATAGTACTTACATTGGTAGGTATGGTTGGTTTAGCGATATTTATTAGTTATAGTGAATACTTATTGTTTACGTTAGTTAGACATCATACTGTTATGTGAGTGTTATAATCACTGATTGTAACAATATGTTTGGTTTAGCGATATTTATTAGTTACAGTGAATACTTATTGTTTCATTTCCTTCCTTTGTTCTCCAGCGTGCCGTTGCCCTACCCGTGTATGTCATGAAGATACCGGTGAATGTATCTGCCCAGCCAATGTCCAGGGGCCAAACTGTGACCAGTGTGCTCCGGCCACATACGGATATGACCCGCTGGCAGGATGTGCGGTCAGTATACATACTATCGCCTTTTGATTTAATCGTACTAGATCTGACGTATTTGGCTGGCCACATTTGATAATAATAATTGGTCTTCAAAGTGACAAATCAAAACATTAACATATATTTCAACAAATTAGCAATTACTGCTAAATCAATTCTTTGACATTAAGTTATGCCTTTTGGCCACATGGAGATTTATCAATCACTTAGCGTTCACATGTGAATTTGCTCCTGGTATACAGTGCTCGAAATAACCGGAGGCACAGAAGGCCATGGCCTCAGGGCCTGGCCTTGGTGTTCTTCAAAATATTCTTACACCCAAAAATATTCTTACGCCATTTTGCCTCGATGCCGTGCTGTATCAACTCAATGATACAGTATACATACCCTTTTGTTTTGGCCTTGCCGCCCTGGCAAATTGCTGCCAACTGAAGGCCATTTGATCATTTTGACCTTACCCCTTTCTATTCTTATTTTGAGCCCTGTGGTATATATTAACTTAAATATATATGTGATGCACCATGGTAGCTCATGTAGTATGTGTGCCCTTGGTCATATTAATATATAAATATATGTGAAGCACCATGGCAGATTATGTAGTATGTGTGACCTTCATATTGATATACTGTTGCATCAGAACTCCTACCTCAATATTAAGAAAGTTAACATAAGTACCCGATTTACTCTGGTGCATTATAACTCCTACCTCAAGACTAAGAAAGTTAACACATGTACCCAATTTACTGTAGTGCATCAGAACCCCTGTGGTGCATCAGTCAGTCTTAATCCATATTTATATTGTTTACTCTTTATAGGAATGTGACTGCGCTGAGCTTGGTACAGAGAGTTCAGGGTTCTGTAACCCAGCAACAGGGCAGTGTGGGTAAGTTCATTACATTTAATCTCGTGGTACAGAGAGTTCAGGGTTATGTAACCCAGGAACAGGGCAATGTGGGTAAGTTCATTACATGTATCTAGATATCTCACATTCCATCGGATGAGGACCTAAAATGAGGGTCCCGGGGCAGGTCTACCTCTCTCTTTAATAATTATTTTATTATTTTTATTTCAACATTTCATGTCAGGGTAACTAAGGGATAAAGGGGAAAACCAGAGTGCCCGGAGTAGAACCTCTAGTCGTAGACATGGCCATCCCGGGTCGCAGTGGTGCAAGGACGTAGCGCTTACCACTACGCCACAGCCTACTCCTCAAGTATAGTCTGACCATCTATTTGTAAGGAGAAGTAAATTGTCATTCCTTTTATTTGTTTGTATCGTAAAAACCATGAATGAGACATGGAATATACTAAATGCAGGTGTCCATGTGAATCTTCACCCTACCCACCTCAGGGTTAGGTTAAGATTCACAGTGAATCTGCAACTAATTAATAATAGATGCAATGTGAAATGTGAATCTCTAACCAATGAACTAGTGATATGTGGTTAATCTTGAACTAATATCTTCATATATGGTGTGAACTGTGTATAAAGTCATATACATGTCTTGTTAACATGTCTTGTTGTTGGGTTAAATTTCAGAGGTGAATCTTTATCTAACAATATAATAATTCTGGTGAATCTTTGACTAACAAATATCACACATTTTGGTGTGAAGATTCCGATTGACAGCTGCATTAACATATCTGTCCCTGGATAGCCTCAATGCTGATGTGCCGTTCAGATCTCTCTCTCCCATTCACTGCAGGATGTAGCTGTAGGACAGCTAGTGTGTGTGACAATTTAGGATCATAAATTATGTGGTTCTCCATAATTTGAAATAAATTATGATTTTTTTTAAAATCATGTAATTCATACAACTTTGTTCAATATTTTGCCTGTAAATGTAATTTCAACTTGACAACATATATCTGTTTTCTGTACCTTTATACTATACAGATGTTAATTTATATACTATACAGATGTTAATTTTGAGTGTCAATCTCTTTATCACAACAGCTAGCGCAGAAAAATTGCTGGTTCAAAGACTAATGGAACCATTACACTTTATGGCCTTAAGCAAGATATTTAATCTCAATTGCTTCTCTCAACCCAGGTGTTAATTGGATACATATCGATGTGAATCTATGTCATTGGGCTCTGGTTTAGCTGC
>JAODAI010044233.1:0-12311 GCA_027575025.1 Scotoplanes globosa | reverse complement strand
CTGAACATTTCACACATTTTTTTCTGGTCTATATTTCTAGCACAATAGGGCAAAATGTAACGGACTATATATCATTATTTTTTTGCTCTCCTGAGCACATTTCAGGAGCGACATGGAGCGCGATCGCGCCGGCGCTCCTTATAAATGAAGGTCTGCTATGTATCGTTTTTGTGTAACTTTTATTATTATTCCATTGGCTATTTCCAGTACATAATCAGAGGAGCATACTTTCAAGGGTCTTCCCTTCCTGTGAGATGACACGGACGGAGGAGTTATACTTTCAAGTTTTTTTCTTCCTCGGAGACAATGGATTTTTTTGAGAGAACGGACTATTAAGGCGGCGCTTTGTGGTCCACACGGGGACGCCGGCGGCCTTGCGTCTTCCAGACTTTCGGACAAGTTACACATGGCAAAATCTGTGACAAAAGGTCATATAAAGACTGAATTGTAACCTGGATACCACGTAATTAATTGTGTGTATTGTTTTTTATGTAACTTTTATTATTATTTAATTGGCTACATGATCAGAAGAGTACACTACTTTCAAGGGTCGTTCGTCCCTTCCTCCGAGACGGTTTAATTTTGGGGGAGGATGGCCTAAGGCTGCGCTTTTGACCCAGACGGTGGGTGCCGGCGGCCTTTCTTCGTCCTCCAAACTTTCGGACCCGTTTCTCGTGGCAAATCTCTGAAAAGGTTGGAAAAAGACGGAATTGTAAACAAATTGTACAGGATGCTATTCAATAAATTAATACACCAATTGGTCAATGTATCGCTTTGGGGGTAACTTTTATTATTATCTAATTGGCTACATACAGTCAGTGATCGGAGGTGTACTTTCAAGAGTCGTCCCTCGATGGAATGTTACAGAGACGATGCAATGTTGTGTAACTTTTATTATTATTTCATTGGCTACATTCATGATCAGAGGAGTACTTTCAAGAGTCGCTTGTCCCTTTGTCCGGACTGACGACGACATTTGGGGGAAGGACGGACAGGCTGTACTTGTGACCCAGACACGTGGTGCCGGCGGCCTTTCTTCGCCTTCCAAACAAACTCTTCGACCAATTACTAAGTCTTTCGAATTGAGTTACAGTGATGTGGCCTGCGTAAATCCAAAGATTTGTGTTGGGTCATTTCAAATTTGGCCTGATTAATAATAATGAATATTTATAATGCGCCTGTATCCGTCAAAACAGACGCTCGGGGCGCAGTAACAACACAGTGCAATGAAAAAGAAATGAAAGCTTTCTCATCAAATGTGTTTTTAGGGCACATTTGAAGGATAACAAAGTCGGTGCAATGTTAATATACTCTGGTAAGTCATTCCAGAGAACAGGGGCAGCAGACGTAAAAGACTGTTTACCCCACGATCTCTTTAATTTCTGGATTGAAAATAAACTTTTAAATCAAGAGGCTCGAGCCAAGTCAAAAATAATTGTGACTCTAGCCCGAGTCAAGACAAGTTATGACTCAAATCGAGTCAGTTATGACTCAAATCGAGTCAGAGTCCACAAAACATGTGACTCGATTATCGAGTCATTACGAAGCTGACAGTGATCTGCAACGGCTTGACTGCAGCTGTTAACCAACTGTTGCTAGAATTATAATTATTTTCAAAACAACCAATTAGGCCAAATCATTTCAGAAAATGAAACAAAACTCTACATGACTGTAATCCCTTTTCAAGTAGACTGACTATATACTGCCGCACTTCACAACTGTCAATGCAACACACCTGTACTGCCTACAAACTACTCTCAATATTTACCCAATATTTGAACATCGACTTTTAATGGGCTTAAGAGTAAAGTAATGACGTATGGTTTCATCGTTCTAAATATAACATATAAAACCAATACCCGAATATGTCTGGGTGGAACAATTCTATATTTAAAACATTAACAAACTTAGTACAATATGACACTTTGCAAAACTCAGCACATATGCAATTATAACAGCTGAAATTTAATTTGACTTACAAATTTGCCAAAATATTTTCATTGGTAACATATATGAGACGATGCAGCTAATCGGGGTATTATGTCACCCATGATGGATTTGTTGGGGGTGTTTTGGGAAACACTACATATAATACAGTCTTAGCTTTATTTTGATACCAAAATCATAAAGTTATATTTGACAATGGACCAAAATCATGTGTTAATTAATGTTTGTAACATTCAATAATGTTGTCCAATGGCTTTAAGTTCCTAAATTATAATTACAATTATGTGGTCATGATTTTTTAACTTCAATATCATACATGTACACAATGAAATTAATATTTATAAAAATTTAAACTTTCTCTACTTAATGTAAGCAGATTTATGCACATTAATGTGATATTCTGAACAGCGCCCTCAATTTTATGATTTTGAACAAAAGTCACAATTTATACTATTTTCCCCAAATCTGATAACGATAATCTATGGATTGAAAAATAAACAAGTTCAAAATAGTGAAATGAAAAAAAATTGATAATAAATAAATACGTCTTTATCTCAAACTAAAAATCTCAGACATAATGCGGGACTAGATATGTCGCCTCACATATGTCATGCACCATGGCAGATCAGGTATTATGTCGGCCCTTGGCCATATTGAGATATTAGTGGGAAAACAAAGACGACAATTATCTTTATTTTGTTACCAAAATCAACAAAATAGTAATTTTCTATTTATTACCCTCTATGTCCCAAATTGTTGTTTTGAGACGACAGCATTTAAACATTATAGTTGGTCGTGAAAACAGTAGGCCTATCCATCAGTGAATCATAGGAATATTGAACAGGAACTATAATTGAGCCATTGTTATAATCTCTTACATAGCGCCCATGATGAAGATTATGTCTATCATGGAGGCCTTAAATCGACCGCCCATGATGAAGATTGTGTCTATCATGGAGGCCTTAAATCGACTTTAATAGGACAGTTTTATATTCCACATATATTACATAGTTTGTAATTATAGTATTACATAGTTCGTAATTAGTTGTCTCGAAACGGCGTCCTAAATTGTCGGTAGTCCTTTGGTATTTTTTGTTATCCTTCATGAGGAAATCTATATTAAAATTCACGAGGAACCATTCACAGCAGTACTAGATTGGCAACACTCGAGAAATATGTACACAACATGAAAGACTGAAAGTAAACAATATATAAATGTAAATTTAATATTTACCTTGTAAAGTAACTTTGTCATGCAGAAATTTCTTGAAATTTAGGTAGTCAGAAGGACAACCCTAATATCTCATTTTTGGTTAGTCCTTCTACAAATCTGGTTGTCTCGGGAGACAGGACTACCCTTAAAACTAAACAGTACCTCACATGGACATAAAACAGTTTTTTATTCCCCTTGATTCCCTCACATGCATGGACATCTAGGACAGCATTTATCACTCCACAAGGGGAATATTTGGACATAGAATGTTCATTGTTCATTTTTTCAGCACAACATTTTGCTCAGAAATATTTTGACTCATAGAAAGCAGATGAATATCGTACATACATTTACATCATATTTCTAGAATAATTCTCTATAAAAGCTCAATTTTGACATACTGAAATTGTTGGTACAGTTTTATTGTCGGCAACAATAAACATACAGGTAAATATCTATAAAAAGATATTAGGCCTACTATATATTATTACTCCACAATATGAACGTATGGTGGTGACTCATCATTTCTCTATAATATTCAATAACAAGATATAAATCAGGCAATAATAGTACCGAAAGGACAATCAAGTCTGCAGATTCCAAATAATAATGTGATAGAACAAATCTACCATCTATGCAGCAAACGGGATTAAAAAAGCTCTACAAAAATTTTCGGGATATTTAACAGTCACTGGTTTTCTGCGATCACCGAATTTGCCAAAGGGCAGATTTTTTTATTTATGTTATTTTTCAATCAGTATGGTAATTGCACAAAACAACACAAGATTTTCAATCCGTGCCATAGAATTTTCTGTTTTTGCCACGGAAAATCAGTTGCCCACGTTTAAACTTTGATGGGAGAGGATATTTTTTAATAGTCATGATATTTTTATGGACCAACTCCGTTAAAATCTTCTGTATTCCTTAGTATTTTATGGTGTGAAGCTGACGGATAAAAGGAAGACCGATGATTTGATGGAAATGCTTTAGCTGGAGGAATCGGTGGAGCGGCTGGCAAAGGCGAATGATGGAGTACGGTGGTATGGGCATGTCTTGAGGAAGGATGAGTTCCATCCCCTGAGAAAGGCGTTGGGATTCAAGGTTGACGAGGTCGACCCCAAAAATGTGGAAGAATCAGGTGGAGGAAGATGTTCATTGTTCGTTTTACCAACACAACATTTTGCTCAAGAAATATTTTGACTCATAGAAAGCAGATGAATATCGTACATACATTTACATCATATTTCTAGAATAATTCTCTATAAAAGCTCAATTTTGACATACTGAAATTGTTGGTACAGTTTTATTGTCGGCAACAATAAACATACAGGTAAATATCTATAAAAAGATATTAGGCCTACTATATATTATTACTCCACAATATTAACATATGGTGGTGACTCATCATTTCTCTTGACTGATCACATTTCCTAGTTAATATTCAATAACAAGATATAAATCAGGCAACAGTACTGAAAGGACAATCAAGTCTGCAGATTCCAAATAATAATGGGAAAGAACAAATCTACCATAATATATATGCAGCAAACAGGATTAAAAAAGCTCTATACAGTCACTAATTTTCTGCGATCACCGAATTTGCTACAGGGTCACAGATTTTTTTTTCCTTCGGAAAATCACATCATTTTTGTTTATTTTTATTTTTCAATCAGAAATGATGGTAATTGCACAAAAAACACAGAATTTTCAATCCATGCCATAGAATTTTTTGTTTTTGCCACATAAACTCAGTTAAAATCCTCTGTATTCCTAATAGTATTTTATGGTGTCAAGTTGACGGATAAAAGGAAGACCGATGATTTGATGGAAATGCTTTGGCTGGAGGAATCGGTGGAGCGGATGGCAAAGGCGAATGGAGTACGGTGGTATGGGCATGTTTTGAGGATGGACGAGTTCCATCCCCTAAGAAAGGCGTTGGGATTCAAGGTGGACGAGGGGGACGAGGTCGACCCAAAAAATGTGGAAGAATCAGGAGGAGGAAGAGCTGAGGAAGGTTGGACTAACGAACGAAGATGGCGAGATGGTGTAAGGGCAATTGCTGCAAGAGTAAGATGATTCCGGCCATCTCCGAACTTCAGGAACAAAACCGGATCAAAACTGGACCGATGATGATGAATTAAGCTAAAAAATATTTGTGTACAGTTACTTTCAGTAATTTTACATCTATAGATAGAATGACCAAGACAACAGTTTCATCCATCAGCGTGAGATTATTTCTTCAAAAAGTATTATAAAGAAATCCATAAGAATTTGGGCACGTCGATCTTTGATGACATAATAATTAGACATAGTTCAAGTCAATTTCATCCAAACTGTCAGATCCCAGCAAAGTTTAAACGTCATATCATGAAAAGTTTTAGAAAATTGAATTCTGTTTGCTGTATATTGTAGATTTTTATCTGCTTTATGACATATAATTTGGAATCAACACACAGATCTGTAATTGGCCTTCAATTCGACTCGATCTAGTGAAAGAGCGATGTGACCCAGACTATGGAAATATTTAAAGATTCAAATTCACCAAGAGTTTTGAGTTTTTGAGATTGACAGTGACCATCGTGACTCAAATTTTCGGGACTGGACGCAACATGTCCAGTTCGGTTTCCCCAAAACACCTCCTTTTCCTCCTTTTCTGATGATACTGTACTTGCTTTCAAGTGAAGTCGCGATAGCCCAGTTGTTAGGGAAACGGGGTTGTGATTGCGAGAACGCGGGTTGGAATCCCACCTTGGGGGTGTCCTTCGGCAAGGTACTTTACCTTGATTGCTTCTCTTTACTCATGAGTATAATTGCTATTTATGCAATAAGCCCCGCCCACTCATTAATATGCGAGGTATCATCGTCAAAATCAGTAGGCTGCCTAACCGACCAGCAAAGCATCCCTGTGCTAAATATCAACTTAATCAGAATACTGTTATTGAGATATCGGTTAACGAGCCAGGCGTCACATACACACACACACACCCATACTTGTAGACACCGTCGATCTTGGACCTCACCTTGACCCTGTGTTCACACCATCAAACCGCGGACTGGTGGGTGTGAATTTTTACCGCTCAACGTGGACATGTGATACACAAAACAGACAAAATGCCCAATAACCTTGGACCTCGGATACACCTCCACCTAGGTCCATGTTTTTTCAATATGTTTATATATGGTTAAAGGCATCTAGGATCACGATGGCATAGTTAGGACAAACAAGGACGTCCTCGTTTGACGGGTGTCCACGTTTATAATGTACAGAACTGGTGTGTCCTCGTTTGAATGTGTTTACAAACGCACCCACAAACACACGCCAGGGTGACCGCATAGATTTCTTCTTAAACAAGAAACCAAAAATTAAACTTGGTAACAACATAATAATAACAGAAACACTTAATAATAATAATTATACATAAATTTATAAAGCGCTAAAATCTACAACTAGTATTCAATAGCGCTGTACAGAGAGAGAAAAAAACTAAGAAAAAGCGAGATTGAAATAATGAGTCTTAAGCTTATATAGCAATCCACACTGCATGTACTGAAGCATGCTCAAAGCGTGTTGACAAATTATTACCCTTGTTTGTGGAGACTTGTCAAAACTACACAATAAGTGCACACTTTTCAAACGGTTCATTCCCGATAGCGTCACCAAGAACGTGCCCCGGCCCCCCACAGGAGCGGCCCATCGCTATAAATACAAATCACCTCGCATGTACACATGTATACACCTGGGTAAAGTGAAGCAATCAAGTGACACCACACACTGGCCAGTAGGGCTGATATTCAAAAATGCGGCCTCACCGCCACGAGCCTGTTGCCCCAACCAACTGGGCTATCTCGACTTCTCGTGTATCATAGTCAATTACTGAACATATACTATAGCAACTCCGATCCCTGCTTTATAAATTGTATTTCATACATAATTGATATAAATTGGTGCTTGAAATCTTGGGATTTCATATTTTATAACTTTATGGGTATCTTAGTACAGCAAATTTACAAAAGCTTACCTTGCCATAATGATGAAAGTTTGTAGTGTGAGCTTTGTTTTTAGAGTTTGAGCTTTATTTTACTCTGAACTTTGCTTTATAACTAGACCGCCACAAACAAACTGGATGTATGTATTGTGGCTAGCTGTCACAGGGCTTAATTGCTGTAATAACCTACAGTAGATGCAGTACACAATATCAGCGAGTATCATACCATGCAGGTAAGCTGGCTAAATGTTCGGCAGTATCCTGCTGCAGTCTGCATTCAGTCCTATGTCGGGGCTACTGCCATGCAGTTGATATCCACAGTGCTACTCTATAGTACCCAACAGTTACACAACCAACACTGTGTGTCATAGGTACCCAGTGATACAGCTTGGCCAACTTCCTGATTCAAAACTGCTGGCAGATAACACAATTGGTTCACTCAGCCAAATCCCACACAATTGTGTCAGCAGTCTGAAGCTGGGTAAAATCAATTTAAACGAGGCCAAAATACTCCTTTAATGTGGTTCACTCCAAATCAGTAAACCGCTTCGCCAATACTAAAGTCAGTTTTGGTGTTGGCTAGAGAACTGGCTACAGGTCGACGGAACCCGGTTGTTAAAAGGCCCAACACGGATCGGATACAGGGCATGTACGTACATTAGCCTGCAGGTTGTGGTTTATCGTAGGACGACACCAACGTATATTTGAAGGTGCACATTAGCCTGTAGGACAACGGTACATTACTACAGCAGCAGTAACTACAATACAAACGCGGTAATCTCAGCCTGCACGGAGAGTTCAGTCGATGGGACGGCAACGTGACACAACCGATACTTTGGCCTGTGATATATACATAAGGAAGTGTCTGGTGTTCGGCCGCAGTGCTATCACATCCTGAAGTTGTTCCAATACAGCAGCATCTACACACAGCGCGGCAAGCAGCTATATGGCTGAACTTTGGATTGTTGACTCATTGAACTGGGACTTTTGGACTTTGCTGACAATATATATTGTAAACTTGAATCAACCAACAAGTTGGTAGGGCTGTTAACGGGGTATATATATATATACATATATATATATAAAGTGCATTGAGAGCTATTTTTATTTTATAACTTTTCCTCAAAAATAAATTGCCCGTCCAGATCTGCCGAACATTACATGACGGCCGTCTGCCCCAATAAGGATTATGTCCAAAAAAGTTCTAACAAATTTCTTACATTGCACAGTAAATTTCTTACATTGCACAGTAAATTTCTTACATTGCACAGTCAATTTCTTACATTGCACAGTAAATTACTTACATTGCACAGTAAATTACTTACATTGCACAGTAAATTACTTACATTGCACAGTAAATTACTTACATTGTACTGTAAATTACTTACATTGCACTGTAAATTACTTACATTGCACTGTAAATTACTTACATTGCACTGTAAATTACTTACTGTACATTGCACAGTAAATTACTTACATTGCACTGTAAATTACTTACATTGTACTGTAAATTACTTACATTGTACTGTAAATTACTTACATTGTACTGTAAATTACTTACATTGCACAGTAAATTACAGTACAGGCAGGAAGTTATGTCCCAATCAAGAAATACAACTGCATAATAGTCAAAGTCATGTCTAACCCATTGTTAACAAATGCAGTTATTATGTAGTTTCAATGGTTATTTCTAGCTGAAACTTGTTGTTTATACACCCATTGTCATATAGACAGACATTCCTGAAAATTGCCAAATCTTAATTACCAGACTGAAATATATTCCATTGTATACTATTCCTATAGAAGTGACTGCACAATAGACTTCCTAGTTGGTAATGAATAGGGAGACTGCATCTTCCAGGGTTCTGTATTGTGTACAAATTCAAAGATGTCATGTCTAAAAAGAGTTAAGCCAGCAGCAGCTTATAAATATACACAATTAAATATATTTGTGACCATACAGTCAAGGATTGTTGTCATTTAAGTGAATATTTACAAATTATACACAATAGCCGAAACCACCAGACCATGAATGGTGATCTATTCATGGCCAGACCATATGACAGAGAAGATTTAACAAAGAAAATGCAGGACTATTGCTTTCTATTATGTTGTTGTTACAAAAGATTTCCAGGGCTTCTGCTATATTCTGCAAGCTGGTAAACAAAAGGAAATGATGGCAGTTACAATTTACCAGGTTGAAGTTGGTTACTATTTACAGGTAATGCAGTTCCTAGGAGAGATAACTTCTCACCTGTACTGTACTTACCAATGTACTGTAAATTACTTTTCTATTATACAGCTGACAACAGAAGTGGTTTATATGGACTTTAAATCGGACAGTCAACAAAACACCATTTGCTGGTACTACCTTTGTCTTGAGGAAATTCCTATTTATTCGGGACTCGGAGGAAATTCCTAAGCAAAAAAGCCGGTATGTAAGTCCACATGAGATCTGATGGCCGATATATTTTTGGGAAATTGTGTACCATCCATGGCAATATATTTTAATCCCTTTATCCTGCCTGCCCAAATCAAGCCTCCATTCTGCATATGAAAGTTATAAATCATGATAGGCCTACTGAAAAATAATTTAACAAAACTTGGTTCAGTGGTGCATACAGTTCAGCTTGGCGTGCGACACAGTGATTGCTTTTCCAGTACGGGCTATTATACCAATTTTTTTTAAAATCTGGAATAAACAACACAGGTAATTATACATGCTTTAAAAAGACCGTGTTTGAAACCTATTTATTCGGGACTCTGAGGAAATTACTAGGCAAAAAAGGCCGGTATGTAAGTCCACATGAACATTTCTTGTCGATCCGATGACCGATATATTTTTGGGAAATTGCCGATGTCCTATCCAATGGTTTTTCTTTGTTTTTTATTTTGGGGATTTTTTACGATATTTTAACGCTTATCATACTTGACGCGTATACACAGAATTAATTTTGGGACGCTGACTATTCGTGTGAACAACACAAATGCGGAGGCACTCGCCGCCTTCCACGTACAGCGGCCAATAGTGCATTGTGTATGGCGCCCTCCGGGATAAGACAACAGTACAGTAATATAACGGTACTGTAGTTACTATTTGAAGTGAGTACAGCCATCCCATAAGTGGCCTCCGTGCACATCACTTTGGCCTTGGTACCCCTCCCAATATATTTGTAGGCCTACACCAAAGGCCAAATTTTCCATCGACTTTCTGTGCTATGAGGTTCCCCCATCGTGGTTAGAACTGTCTCTCCTAGTAACCTGGTCATTTTGGCCTTGTCCCTTTCAATTCTTATTTCGAGCCCTGGAATGGTATACACTCAAAAGTAAAGCCAACATCATGGACCACTGTACAGGAGTTTAGGTCTATACAAACTGCTTGTCTGGGTAAATTAGTGGTACTTTTTTATCCATACTACCAAATATCGGACCGATCCGATGTGCGATCTGGTGATCGGTTGGTTCTACACTAATTAAGTCACGGTGTTGCAGGTCTCGTGGATCTCGCGGCTTGTCTAGGGTCCTCCTCTTTGATGGTCTTTGTCTCGGTTTGTCAGGTCTCGATTTGTTGGATCTCGGATAACCAAGGCCTTCATGACGCCCCAGCTTGCCTATTGGGAATGTAACCAGAGTCCCGAGTACGTTCATTCAAACATGGGTGTTTTTAAAGCCTCTATAATCGCATGTGTTGTTTGTTGTCTGGAAAAAAAATCGATACAGATGGAGTTGATAGCTCCATGCTGCAATCTGGACAAGCATCACTGCACTCGCATCAAATATGCACGTGGCTCATATAACCACAGCGTTAAACTAGGGCCAATAAACTTATTTATTCAAAGGCGTCGGGTCGTTCATATATAGTACCATATGTGTTGTCCATCTGTCCCCCCCACACCCCACACACACCACACACATACATTGTCACCAGTCTGAACAGGCTATTAACGGTGAACCGCTGTCAACAAATATAAATAGTATTGTACTTCGACAATTATTAAAACGCACAATTAGGTTTGCGTAAGGCGTAGCAAAAAGTAAGTTTCCGCATGGTTTGGATATTTCGCTTAAATATAGGTCTAGGCCCATATGGAATATAAATTACACATTAAAGATGCAGTAACTACATAAGATGAATTAATAAATAAATATATAGTTCTATAATAAATTTGCAAACGAATATCTCTGAGATACTTTACTTTATTGCCAGTATGCCAATGTATGCCTGTAGTTCTATATTTTAACAGATTACTATTATTATTACCACTTATTTAATTTGTTTTTCAATAGTATGTCATATTTTTGTTGCGTATATTTTCATAATTGAATTCATGTTGATTATTACTATATTCTTTGTAAAATGTATTTAAAATGGTGGAAATAAATGAAATGAAATTATAGGACTATTACCATTTTGATTTTGAAATGAAACATCTAGAAGTTCCAAACTACTAAACTCACCATTATGATCCATGGGAGATGGGGGTTAAGACGGTGGGGGTTGTGTATATGGGTTAATGACACCAATTATATACAAACATCTGAAAATACCCTGAGAGTTCCTTAAAATTGAAATGTTTTACTCAATTTTGTCAAGTGAAAATAATAACTGTTTAATATCTGACGAAGACCATTTCCCGATGATCTGAGCATGCATTCTGTCAACAAATCTGGTACGCCTCAAGCCAACTGTTTGTGGCAACTCGTTGGCTTTAGCATTATACTGGAAATCCCTCAACCCCAAACCAAAACTATGTCGCTGGTACCGCACCACTGATACCCTCGTCCATTGTGTCATCAGGCTGCAGCCACATCCCACCCATATAGCCGTATAATTTAACCGTATAATTGAAGATTAATTATAAATTGATGCTTCCACCATAATCCAAATATACAGTTGTTTTCATTATATACAGTTGTTTTTATATACTGTTACAGATAGCTAGCTAGCTGGAAGTACGTTACTATGTGAACAATACACCAGTCGTAGGCTCGCTCACACGCGATCAGCGCGCATGCAATGGGCTAATATACAATACTATGGAACGCCGAAAGGGTCAACTGATTATGTTGTCGTAATTCATTTTGTTGTGTCATTTCGTTATTTCATGTCGTTATTTCATGGGGTTATGTCATGTCGTTATTTCATTTTGTTATGCCATGTCGTT
>JAODAI010044122.1:0-12312 GCA_027575025.1 Scotoplanes globosa | reverse complement strand
AGTTATATTTATAATGATGTTTTTCTCAACCGGCAAACATTCCAAGTGTATCTCTTTATAAACACTTATAGCATAAGAGTTAATTAAAATGATGGATGTCGGTGAGAACTCATCTTGCAAAAAATAGTTTCATTTGAATTTCCTTATGTCGTTTGCGATTTTTTCGAGTATGTACACCGTATACTTAGAGTTCAGTAGCTTGACACGCCATACATTAAATACGTCAAATTCAACGGACCCATTCAGTTACCGTTCAAAATTAAATATTTTGTGAGGCTATGATATGTATTGTCAGTAATAATCGTTTGATTTACATAAGATATTATGTTTTTAAGTGGAAAAATAGAAGTTACATATAGTTTGAGCTTTCGATAAAACGAAATATTATTTATTAGGTTGATAAAGAACTGTTACAGGGTTTGGCATAACATATACCTCTAATTTGGGTATAGCCCCTTGTATAAATATATATTATGACACCTTATTCACCTAATCGCATACCATTTGTTTTACTTTTCCAAATAGCTTGGATCTTAGCGACATTGGTGCCGGGAGGGATTTCCCATATCTTTGTCTCATTTTTACAAAGGTTGAAGGCGCTAATTATTTATTTCTTGGATCGACAGACGCATCATCTGCCATTATCGCATGTCAACCCGTAGGTATGTATTACACTGAATTATAGCATCAATATGTCAAAATAATTGGTTGTCCATTATTATGCCAGTGTTTTCTGTAACTACCAGTTATTTATTTAATACCAAAGTATATATTCTGTGACAGTAAACTTCAAATTTCCATCCAAAGAAAAGCTTCTGATCAATGCTTACTACCTAGTACATAACTCATGGTGGACAGACATGGTCACTGATAAATTATATAAAATAAATCTTCAAACAACACAACGCGTGTTGGAAGGAAGGATGGTGGTCATTACTCTACAGGATAAAATCACAAACATAAAGATAAACAGGTGTGAAGGACATTCTTGAATGTATCAATACAGCGAAGTAGAAATGGGCAGGTCACATGGCAAGAAAGACCGACAGCCATTGGTTCTAACGAACCACGGAATGGCAACGCATAACCAGAACAAGATGCCGAAGAAGGCCGAAGAAAACGGAGAGACTGTATCACTAAGTATGCGGAAGGTTCTTGGCAAACTGCTTCGAACATGAAGTAATGACTAAAACGGTCCAACAGATAAATGGATGGACGATGCTATATGTAAAGGAAACAGACATGTTTAAAAAAGCACGCGTATTCGATGTATTTCATTGCGTTACAACGATACTCATAATTATAGTTTACGCTTTTATTTGATTATGTATGAAAGTTACGTAAGTTAAGTTAAGTAATAATGGACCAGTAAGATCATAGTCCTCGTAATATGATCCACAACCTCAATCACAAATGGACGCCCTAAACCCGTCCACAGTCATAAAAATATTTATCGAGACCATTATTAAAGGCATTGACACCATCCTCACAAATCAATGACTCTGGAAAGAAATCCTGTCATCCAATCACTCTACTTGAGGAGGAAAATTGCCAAAGTACATCTAGCTCTACTTTCAGTGAGCGGGGAAATTTGCAATAATTTAACCTGGGATACTCTTAACATCAACTTAAGACAATGACCTCTGGTACAAGAATAAATAAATCGTCGAAACTCAATTTATCTCAAAGTAAGGAACAACCACAAATGCACGAATAAGAAGCATTGGCCATGCACGGGAAGGTTACGATCTCTACCTATTTATCGACACAAATCGAACATAAATCATTAATATGATTCAGAGAATGCTTTAACCAATTGTTTTTTTCATTATCTTTCAGATGAACAAACGCCAGATATAGTGTCTACAATTGGTAAATATATAAGTTACACAGAACATTTAAATAACAACAGAAATAATCCACATATTAAGTACGAATGATATCAATGGAAAATTATCTTAAATAAAATTGACGTCTAATTAAAATGTCAATAAAACATATTTCATTTAATAAAAATAAGTTGAAAACTAACACTATTATTGCTATGTCTGCTTCATCTGAACATTTCAAATAATATTATTTTAGACATAATAATGGTATATTGTAATATAGTGAAGGACTATTCATTATTTTATTGTAAACCAGTAATAAAAGTATGTGTTTCACAACCTAATATTATAATTTATTTCATATCTAAACATCGAAGTTTCATTAATTCATAATATCGCGAAATCACAATAATTGTAAATGTTACTAGTAGTATTGTCGTTTATAATGAAAATTAATTGAATTTGTAAAGTTTCTGAATCCCCGCTACACTCTAAATTAACAATGGTTATATTTGACCATATATTGGCTAACTATATACCTCCCCAATATATGGTCAAGTTGGGTACGTAAAATTGCATACATAATTTGACCATACCTTAATTTGGTGCGCGTCAAATTTGACCATTGTTAATTTGAGTGTACATTAATAAGTTGGTAATTGGTCTTTATCGTTTTTCATAAATATACATTGATCTTTAATTCACACCGTCTGGAAATGGTGAATCTGATCCATCGAATGGCTTCGAACTTTAGTTACAATTATTATCTTGTACACGATTTCCACTCTTCCTCTTCCATCAATAATATATTTATGCACATTATTGAGATTATGCTGAAAATGTAAATGAATTGACTTTCAAAGTTTAGGAATCTACTCTAATTTGGTAATAGTTATTTTATCAATTTTGATGAAGATATATAATTATTTATTAAATCAATCATCGATCAATCATTCAATCAAAGTATTATATAAACACGTTATTTAGTAATATTATCACATACAGCAAGGTTGTTTGCTAATAATGATAGACCGTATATATAACATATGGAAACATTGGAGGGAACTATATAACTCTCAAACACGGAACTCTGAAAATAATGATGAATTATTCCTGAATTTTGCAGAAGAAATGTTTTTACCTTGAAGGATCGCAAAGTAAGAAACTAGATGCTTTTAATCTGACTCAAGAAATGTGTCGAAGTGATCTTTAAACACTTAGACTGACTGACTGATCAGTGCTGATCCAACAGTATCTTGCATTTGATTCCAAATATTGACTAGAAGGTGTCTGTTTTATAAATTTTAAGGAAATCAACACAATTTGAAGTTGTAGCATCCGGTTCCATTCTAGTAACTCCACTAAATATTTTAAAATACACAATCAAACCCATACAGTCTCAACACTCAAACGATCCCCATAAGGTAAATTAATTAGATCAGGGGACATTCCAGTAAGCATTTATGAACACTTCCAATAAGCTTAATATCATGACGGTGGGAGTAGACTGACATACAGGACTATTATTGTAATGGAATGAAAATATCCTTGAATGTATATGTGAACTCTCTCCATTTACCATAACATATTGTTAACATTCGTTACTATTTCCACTAAATGCGGTATAATGCCAAGGATAAACCCTCCCCAGAATCAACCAATGTCAATACATTAATGAATAAATAATTAAAATAATTATACCATTATGCCTATAACTGAGTATATTCCAGTTGCCATCAATCTAAGTAAAGAAAGTTAACTTTGTAAATAGGTTGCACTATCTTCTGCCATAACCTAGCAAGTAAATTTGGTATCATCTGCAAACTTTGGAGCTTTCCTCTGAAGGTTATGTTCAAGATCATTAATATAAAGCAACGAAAGTGTATATTCCATTACAGAGCTTTGGTAATTTGGGAATACAGATACCACTTTAATAAGAACATCGTGCCAGCCGGATGGCACTTAATTCAGAACGAAACCTTGCTTATTCCTATTATGGCAAGCACACACAGTAACACGTCACTGAAAATTATATATAAAAGGGCTGATGGGACTTGAATCGGAGACTCTTCACTGTAGGCAGTGGGCCATAGGCCAAACTTGTGCTCCTAAATGAGATTCAATGGCCATGTTTGATCTACAGACTACAGTGTAATAATGCTCGTTGATTGGTCCGTTGACTCAAAAGCGGCCTCGCGAATGTTTTATAAAATTTTAGGCCCTTAGATTTGTTTAAATTCTCGTTATATCCCAATCACAAAAATTAAGACTGTGAAGTTAGAGTAGAATTTTACTTAATTATTACAAACACTTCACGATATTTCTCACCGATGCCGCTGTACCCAGGCCATCTAACTGAACAATAATTGAACAGAGATGTGTGTCTATAGCGCATATGTTTTTGATATGCTGGAGATAGTGCGACAATTCATGTCATCGCTTCTACTTCTAAGTTCCAGTCATGTCTCATTATGGTCCCATTATATACTGTGATAGTACTGGTAAAAACTCAACGGTATATTACACCAGGGATATAATATGAATATTCAATTCAGGTATTAACCAATCAGAATGACTTCTTGTCTATTTGAAGACATGTGACCAATTTAGCTGGTACATGGTGTATATTGAGTAATTTAAGCAATACGATTAGTTCCACCAACAAAGCTACAGAACGTACTGTATTATTTGTATTCCAATGTTTTAATAAGGTAGAGTTTCGCCGTGTTTAATTGGTTCGTCATGCGGTGAATACATTGTAATGTGATTAATGAAGAATATATATAAGTTCAACTAGCTTCTTCATCTAAGCAATCTGAGAGAAATAGTTTGCCTTTCTATCTTGATTTTGAAGTCCCATTTGTCATCTATACAAAAAGGATACAAGTTTAACACAGTGTTTATATATAACAGTGATAAGATCTTATCTATGGTGTGGGAGATTATATATCATAAAGTCAGTCGAAAATAAGTCAAATAACATTTGTAGTTCATAATATAGATGTATCCATCGTAGGGTTAAGAGAAGCGGCTTGGGGCCCCTTCTGGGTGGTCAGGGGGTGAAACTCCCGGATTTTAGGCGATTTTAGTGTTTTCGAAGCTATATACCCTTGCGATTCACGCCATCACACACCACCACTAGTAGGCAATGCGTTACTCTGTAAGGTACTGTCACTGCAGCTAATCAGGGGATCTAGCTACAAATCAAGGTGTGTGTCATAGGCGGATCCAGGACGTTTAGAAAGAGGGGGCGCCCTACACATTTTTGGAATGGAATTATCGGTGAATTGTGTAACGTCTATAGGCCTACAAGAAAGTGAAAAATAGGGGGATGTATCACTTCGATAATTATATTGCAGTAGTTGTGGCTGGTATATCAAAGGGCGCTGGGTGGCTCATAACCTCTGAGTTGAAAAGAGCCAGGAAAGACATTCATTCATACATTCATTCACAATCGATGTACGGCTAGATACAATTTCCTCAGCCAATACATTGGTATAGACAGCAATGATGATGCAGTACACACGATACTCATTTGGTTACCCGGGGTCATATAGGGCAGTAGGGTTGATGAAGAAAGTTGAAAGAGATTGGTAATAATAGGGGTTGATGATCATAATAGGTTGTGGCGTAAGGGGTATGAACCCTACGCTACTGTACCACTGTGACCGGGGCTCCACCCCCCGTCGGACGTGCAAATGGGATGGCCATGTCTACAAATATAGAGGTTTTACTTCGAGCACTCCGGTTTTCCCCTCTATCCCCTTGTTCGTTCGTTGTGTCACATGGCCTTCGGGAAGATTAGCCAGTGGCTAACGAAATTACCCAACCCGGCATTATTATTTTTTAATATTTTTTTTTTGGGGGGGGAATGGGAGAAAATACAATATTGAGGCGAATACGGTTGCTATGGGCGGATAAATACCAGATGGACTTTATTCAGTGTTGAATTTTACTTATAGACGTATGTGCAATATTTCTATGTGATATACATATAAGCATATAGTGGCATGCATATATTCCAGATTAAGTTAAACGGGCATAGTTATCACAGATTGATACTGAGCCCCCATCAACCAGTTGATCACATAAACCACGCGCAAAGTTAGGAATTTTTAAAACCATTCGTAACCACTACCAAACCGGACAAGTACCCCCCGGGCCCGGGCATCTAGTCCCTAGATAATTTAACATATTTTAGTGTTACAGTGCCAGGGTTGTGGTTATGGATATCAGGGTAATTGTGTATATAGGGTTGATTGTCCGACGGTAGTTGTCCGGGGGATAGTTGCCCTGGTACAATTGATACGATCCGCATAAACCAACGAACATGGCGAGCAATTCCAATCATCGACCACTTTCTAACATCTAACCTGAAATAATCCTCACGCAATTTAAGGCGATGAACCGGGTTCTACAATAATCTGAGGAAGAGAAAAAGAATTAATCAAACACAAGTTACCAACAGCCATGGCCAATTTCATATACCCGAATAAGATCATCACGAACACAACGAAGTTCTTAAAGCTTTATATAAGTCTACCGTTCCTAATTTGAAAGTAAACATAACGTCGCCAAAAATATTTCCCACTTCTATCATTGTACTATGCGGTTATTACTATATTAATTCATCTATATTAGATGTATGGTGTTCGCTTACTGAATTGAGCAATTATAGAACTTAGACTTAGAATGGAAGATAATTTATGTTAAACAAGCACCAGTGGTTTATGTTGTACCACAGAACTGTAACATAATTATATGGTTTATATTTTTCTACGCTTTTCAACTGAATAATTATGTGTTTTTGCTTATTGGTGTTTATCAAGTAATTTATATGTTATTAATGCTTTACATTGTTAACCAAGTCACTGTTTATACTAGAGAAATGCTAGGTGCATGTGTAGCGGCACTTATAAAATATACTATTATAAAGTTATTCGCTTTCAAGAGTTAACAATTACTTTACATTATTTAAAAAGGTAGAGGGTTTGTTTGCGTTGACCTCCGCTTCCTTGCTATATATCTTGCCTCATCAGTTGCATTGAATTTAACTATGTAATAAACGATTCCGAAACAGGGTCTTGAATTAAATTCATGTTCAATTTTATTCGAATTTAATACTGAAGACTTGGTAATTGTACATTATTCATACATGATTATTTCCTTATTGATACTGTTAATGAATGAATGTGCGTATTAAAATACATACACATTAACTATTTGTTTTCGTAATGAATTTGTTGTGTTGCGTTACATGTCTCTGGTCTCCGTCTCATTGGTCCCCCGTCTCATTTCCCTCCGTGTCATTGGTCCCCCACACAATGATATATGTTGTATCCATCTCATTAGTCCCCCATCTCTCTACACGATCCCCAATCTCTTTGGTCCCCCGCATAATGATTTTTTATATCGATCTCATTAATCTCCCATCTCATTGGTCCCCCGTCTCATTGCAGGTCACCCCTATGATATTTTTTTAATCCGTCTCATTGGTCTCTCGTCTCATTGATCCCCCATGACATTGGTCCCCCGTAATGATAAACAATTAAAGAAATATGTTTGAGCCAAAACTATTTTAGACCTACATATTTTCGGAGATCATATTCTGGTATAATTACGCTCCAATATTCTGATGGTTACACATACCTACCTCGATATGCTACATGGAGTATGCAAACCTACATAGTATACACATATACGGTGGGAAACCCGCGACAGGGCGGCCGCCGCCTAGCTGCCGCGTAGCCGCCGCATTTACGCCACGTGGCCGCCGTAATCGCCAAGTAGCTGCCGCATGGCCGCAGTGGCCGCCGCACGACCACCGCCTAACCACTGACTACGTATATATACAATTATTCATAATCGATAATATCACACTTACAGACACCAACAAAGTATTACTTATCAATGTACACTACGTCAAAATCGTGCTTCGTGGCAGACTTTGACTATACGACATGACATTTGTTTCAGTACGCTGTGTTCATAAATTTGCATACAGCACTTGCAAACATAAAATATTTTTCTCTGTATCCACAACATGAATCCATTACGACGGGTTAGGAAGAAAATGCTAACTGATAGCCGCACCATTGGCCAAAGATCTCCACCTCTCTCTGTCCATAGCCACGACCCTCCGATCTCCATCACCTCCAGTCCTCCTAAAACCACTCTCAACACAGTCCTTCTATCTCAAACGAGGTCTCCCCCGACCCCTTCTACTAACATCCACATGATACATCGCCAGTTTCGAGAGTCGCCCTTCGTCCATACGTTCTACATGTGCAGACCATATCATGCGCCCCCTTATCACCTTCTCTGTAGACTCTTATATCATCATCCCAAAATCCTACCGAATATTCTCCCACGTACGCCAACCCATCCGCTTAACCCCCGCAATCTTTCTGATCCAAATATTTTCGCATCTTGGAGTCGCTTTTATTGAACCCCTGAAAGAGCCACTGTCTCAAGCCTGTAAATACATGATTTTATGCACCTGTCCATCAGCAGACCACCCATCCCCGGAAATTATTCTCCCATATACGCAAAACTAACCCTCTGCTTAATACATTTATCTGCAAGGGTTGTACCCAACTCCTGTCGTTGCATGCCCACAGATTAAACCTATGTCTTATCCAGGCGCATACGGAACCCGTGTCTTTCAAATAAAGCCTTCCAATCTTCGAGAAACTCCTACAACTCCTGCTTACTATATACTATCCATAACTAGTGCTAGGGCGTCAGCATATAGCATCTTTTTCAGTACATTCTTTGTACTGACTTTCCTGCTAATCACTTCCATCACCATAATGAAAATAAGTGGACGGAGGGAACTACCCTGCCTAAGCCTAATATTAACAACAAACTCTTCTGACATTCCTGAACCAAGCAGAATCCTGCCCTTGTACCATTATAAAGGCCCTCCACCACCATAATTTATGTTTCAGGACATCCATCCACCTTAACGTAGACATAACTAATTCCCTAGGAACCGTATTATAGGTTCTTATGGAATTAATTATGTATATCTAAGAATGAAAAAAAATGTGTTTTAGAGAAATCATCTAAATTAACTGGCGTAGCATCAGTACCTGGCGGGAAGACCGTCGACGCGTCGATGGGCAGCCAGCGACTCGGAAAACTATTGGGGAGGCTTCAAAAATTACGAGCGTCGATAAAAAATATGGCTGCCGGCGAACCGCCTGCGGTCACTCCGTCGCGTATATATAAACATTATCAATATCAATAAAGTCATAATAATTGACGTTCTTAATGGGAATACTAACTAATTTTAACTAATTTAGTTAATAAACATGCATGAGAGTACAATATATGATTTTTTTTTAAAGCGAGGTGTTTTAGACATTTTTTATATTCGGGGCGTGGCCTATATTTTACTTTCATGCAATCTTATGATACTATTGTGATTATCACTTGGCTTGCACCGCGTCGATAAAATTATCAATATCAATTAAATGCTAATAATTGCCGATGTTAATGAAAATACTAACTACTTTTAACAAATTTACTTAGTAAACATGTAAAATATTACAATATATGATACTTTTTTTAAATGAGGTATTTTAGACATTTTTGGTATTTGGGGGCGTGGCCTATATTTTATTTTAATTTAATCTTATGAGACTATAAAAAATATCACATAAATGTAATTTTGTTGAAAATTATTTTTAATATCGATTTATTTGATATAAACTGATGTTACACCAGTTATATAATAATTGGGCCGATTTCCATATAAAACACGACAATGAATTATTTTTTTCCATTCTTAGCATATATCACCTTGTACAAAAATATAAGATTTTCTGTTTGTATTTGTTATTAACAATTTTTGGTACACTCGTTACTGAAATAAATGTAATGTCGTAGTCAAAGTCTGCCCAAAAGCAAGCCAAAATGTAGTAATTGAATATGAGAATATAGTTACATACAATATTTTTTGTCCAAATTATTGAAATCATTCACAAATATACAAAATAACAATCCAATATAATACATAGAGAACTGGTGTCTTGTCATATACCTAGACCGCGACTATTTTAAATGCAGAACGTTCATTGATGTGCCTATAGATCATACATGTGGATACAGTCTATCGTTGGTACGCAGCGTGGATATGAACAGAACTATTCGGCCGTCCACGGAATGATGGGAAGGGTTTTCTCTTTGCTCCAGGCTCCCGTCCTCAAAACGGATGCTCTTCAATTGAAATATATGATGAAGAATATCAAAGCACACTACACACGCCACATACTGATATGTTGAGTTCAAGTATACGATACGGTACACACATGACCATTTCGGTAGCCCTGACCAGCTTCTAAATTCGAGGCTTTTCTGCATTTTTCTCCTCTTACTAAAAATGAACTTAATTATGCACGAGAGTTGCCAAGTGGACTCCCTATAATTTAAATAAGAAGGACAACGTAGGAAACAACAAAATACAAAATGGTGTGAATTACATACCCAGCCAGTGCCGAGAGGGTTTAAGCATTTCTGGAGTTGTTGAACTACAAGTACACACTACTTTAAAACATCCGAGAACATCGCTTCCGACTGCAGTGGACATATTACTTCCTCTTTGAATTCCAATGACCATCAGAGCCCTCTGCAAGGTTAGCTGTTTTCCCGCGTGATAAATTTGAAAATGGTCATCGATGGTGATAATATTGAAGGTGAATGGATATGAATATTCTGAGCATACAATGAAATAAAAGCTGGAGCATATACCGTAGGCATGTTGTTCGATGTATGCATGTATAGCACGCATACATGCCAATATAATGTACAATTAGCACTGCAGAGGCACCATCATGCCATTACGCCATCATGATCTAACCGTTATTATTGAATTCATCATGAATTTTAAGCTCTGCGCTATTTTCAGCTCCACTAATACTACTACTACTAATAATAATAATAATAATTAAATGTATAATAATAATAATAATAATAATAATTAAATGTATAATAATAATTATATATAGCCTATATATATATATATATGTGTGTGAAGGAAATTAATCTTTCTACGAACATAATTCAGTTAAACACTGATACTGAAAAATAAATCAGCACGCCGGGATTCAAACCTGGGAACTCTGCTTACACGACAGTGCTCCGACCAACTGAGCTGTGGGCTGAATTGATATTTTCAAGTCAAATCACAAGTGATAAACATATACATTGCAGTGGGCACGCCTCTGGAGCCGGTCAGCCCTACATGAGACGATATTGTTGCCCTATCGTAGCAACATATTGTTAATATGAAGTAAATAATAAAATGATTTTTTAGAGTACCTGTTCGGTAAATTAAATGATTCATTGATTATTTGATCCACACAAATAAAAACAACACAGACATAATATCACAAATATAAAGAAAGGATCGGGATGAACAAAAGGAAAGGAAATTTCCATGCCTCGTACGTTGTGTTCAATTTATTTTTAGTTCCAAGGTTGTCGCGTTTTGTAAAATTAATTTTGAGTCCGAAGAAAAAATAACTTTTCATTTCAGATGTAAAATTCCGAAAAGCTACTGCGATTACTGATTTATCTTCATTGATTAAAATCGAAATACTTTTAATATATCAATGTGCGTATAGTGGTAATTATATTCTAGGGCAAAACAAGAACTTAAACGCCCCTATAGTTGACCAATGGGGCAACATTTTCTCCCTGTCAATACAAACAATTCTTTCAGAATCGATATGTATAGGACCTATATATATATATATCTATTGATGTTGGTGCACACAATAATCCAATCAAGAGCGCTGGTCTGGAGAAATGTAGAGGAGGGAGTTTTATAAATTAAAAAGGAAACTGTTGAATCTGTGTGGCAGGGAGTTTTATAAATTAAAAGGGAAACTGTTTCCTCCGTATGTCATCCCAGCACGGGCTGGAGACCGTGGCCTTGTCTAGTACGTAGCAGCGCCTTTTATAAGTATGCGAAAATAACTGGATGAGAAGATCACGAGGGTTAAGCTGGTGGAAAGGAAGAGGGGAGAGGATAAAAAGGGTGGAGATAGGGTTGAACAGGTGTCCCACGGAGAGGAAGATAAGAGCACGTGTATGAGGTGAGCTGGGCATGTGGAGCGTATGGATGGAGGACGACTCCCGAAAATGGCAATGTCGCACTTGGATTTTGGCACAGTAGGGATAGATCGCGTTTGAAATGGAATGACTGTGGAGAGTGATTATCATGGTGTGGATGGCGATTGGGGGGGGGGTCGGTGCGATATATAGGGGATATGGAGAGCTCTGACCAGTGCACGTGATGCGGCAGTCAATTGCTGTATTCTTCCTCACTATTGCTAGGTATACAGGAGGTCTGTTTGTAGTGTAATATGTTTCCCTGTCACGCAATGCCTAGACCTCGTTAAGGTCTCCCGACTATCTGTCTTTCTCGAATACGGATGGTCTATTTTCTAACAGTTCGTATATTGTTCTGTATATC
>JAODAI010044011.1:0-12315 GCA_027575025.1 Scotoplanes globosa | reverse complement strand
AATATATCTAAAAAATATCAACAATGTTTATCCTGATTGACCTTTGGTGACCTCCCAGACCGTGAAAAGGCTTATTGCCGCCGCCGTACGTATATCGTGCATTATCGACAACAAATACATTTTTTGTTGATCGACACTTTCAACATCGTCTACAAAATTATCAACCAGCTTTAATATTAACCTTTCAAGTTTCAAGACCGAGGTCTGAAAAGCTAACATAGCCACCCAGCCCAGCCACTTTTTCAGTGTAACAAAATATTATGACTAGGTCATTACAATCATCAATTTTTACATGAAGATAACTTCCTACAATAATATGAAATGTATCAATGTTGTTCAGAACATAATTATCTTTCATTTGGTGTAAAAATATATGATGTATTAAAGTGAAGATTTTACAAATATACAAGAAATATACAAAACGACTAAGAAAATCACATGAAAACCGTGTATTCACTATTGCGTAACTGACTAACCGTGGGTTGCGTAACATTCTTCAGCGTGTGGTAATTGCACTTTTCAATTGAGAATAACTTTAGACATTACAATGCAACCCTATGTCATATGACACATCACCTGGTCGATAATTGTGTTGTCGATCGAACGCGAAAGGTCTAAAATTGATTAGAATCACCCCATACCCAGTTGGATTAAAAATAAAGTACCGTTTTTCTTGTCGCCGTTCGGCGACCACGGTCCTGAAAGCGTTAATTTACAACCGATTGATCCAAGAATCGCACCGAAACAAGAAAACACATACAGTGTAAAGACAATGTGGAAGGTTTTATTCAATTATTTTATGCATTTCAAACATGCAAGAAGTGCTAAGCAATTGACAATTAATACAACCATTATACTGTGCAAACACCCTATAAGGCCACCGCCATTTCAAAAACCATGCATAAAAAATAGCTAGGCTAACACTTAAGTCAATGGATATCCTACAAAAATCACAGAAATTCTCTGATTTTTGTACTTTCCAGATGTTGTGAATATTTCTAGTACCGATTTTAATGTACTCTATAGTACCCTCCATTGTGTAAAAAAAAACTTGAAAAAATTGAAGAAAAACTGTCAAAATCTGCAAAAAAAAATAAGTTTGGGCGGCCATTTTGGTTTTTAAATCACTGATTACGGTGTACATCTAAGACAATCGGAATGTGAGGCAATTAATCCTGTTGCATGTATAGTATAGCCTATGCGTTGAAATAAATAGTATATAGCTAGATTATTTAAAGATCTTCTTTGGTTAAGTAATGTTAGCCTAACATTATAATTGCCATGTTATTAGACTTTAATAAAGCTGTCAATTGTGTAATTTAACAAGAAACCACCATGCACCTTGCATATTTAGTAGATAGGATAGACCTACTGTATTGGTGGACTGGAAGTACCTTGTGCGTGCAGGCAACCTGACGATTTACTATAAATTGAACAATAACTGTATAACAATGTTTTTCTTATTATTAATTTCAGAAGTGCAGCAGCCCCTATCAGTAGCATGGCGGATGACGACTGGGATGATTTTGGTGGCTTTGAAGGTGCAGACCCGGAGGATGAATCTACTCCCATGGGTGGGGGAGGAGGTGTTGAAGCTAGTCCATCGCCATGGGCAAACTTTAGCTTAGGTCAGTATTAAAGGTCCTCATGATCAATGTTTTTTGTAATACTTTTGTATAGCACAACTATGGTTTGATTTGATTTGAATTTATTTGCACAAATATACATAAACACATGAAATACATACATTACAAAGTGCAGGCATAACACAGTAAAGTTTCGGAGGACTTGTTTCCACCACGGTCTCTTTACAGTATGACGTAACATAAACACATACTATATAACAAGATACATAAATCTACATAATACAAACATCGGAAATATAGAAATGAATATATTATATATAGAATAAATATTATATATGTACAGGCCTCCGGGCTACAGGGATCTTATTTTCCTTTTGACCCATCCTGATCCTGTTTTTGGTATTTGTGTATCTTGTGTATTGTTTGTATTTTTGTGGATCTAATAAATAATGAAATGAAATGTAACTTGGCCTTATGTGGTGAATACTCTCCTAAATTAACGTGGCTAGCTAGACGTTCCCGATTTCAGGGGATAGTGCCAGATCTAGTGAGTTGTCCCCGAATGTGTCCTTGGAAATGTCCTTGCTTTGATAAACTATTCCAAATTGAATAAACACCACAATTTGAACATAAGAATTGGAATGTGTCCCTGGAAAAGTCCTTGATTTGATAAACTATCCGAATTGAATAAACATAACAATTTAATCGCAGAGAGTGAACAATGTTGTAAATGTACACTCTCGGTTCAAGCTACAGCAAACACATAAATGGTTCAATGTCACCTGTTTTTTCACAAGCCAACATGTGGGCCGAAACGTTTTCAAAAAGATTGTGTAATGATATTGATGGAGAATGTGAGACTGAGTTATCCCAGCGTTGGGCCAATTGGCTTTATCTGCAAATGGGCAGATCCTGACCTTGGTGGACACATGTTCGTGTCAGCGGATAACGCGAAAGCTTCCGACATCTGATCGCAAGGTCATATCCATAAATACTAGGGTGCGAGGTCATTAATGTTATTTAAGACCGATGATGACGTCACAGGGGACAACTGAGCAAACAGAGGCGTAGCGGAGGTTTGCTGCCCTCCCGGTGACAGATTGATGAAAAATACCACTAGGCCTGCTTAGAAATGGTACTACATAAACTAATGTGTACATTACTTTATAGAAGGTGTATGGAATTAATAGATTGATCAAATAAAGTGATGCTCCCAATTTACTAAAACTATTCAAAATAAAGCTAATTTGGTCTCATCTTTCTTTTGACACTGATATCTCAACATGACCAATGGCCGACACAATAACTGATCTGCCACATGGTGCACCACATATATAAGGCCACACACTCAAAGCCTTTGATATATTGGGTATTATGTCGGCATTCTTCATTTTGAGATAGGGGAAGTTTTCTTCCAATATATATCATTTGTGCAATGGAATATGACCAACTCCATTACAAAATAACATTAACTTAAAAAATATAATTTTCTTGATTTTTTTATTAAAATGAAGCGAATTGTAAAGTAAACCCTCCCAGGGCCCGAAGGCCCATCAGGTGCCGGTGCTTAGCTCCGGTTTCTGTAGTGCTGGTCCATCGCAGGTATAACTCCCAAGTAAAGCTTTTTCTTGACTACTATACATATGCATGGCTGACTGTTTTACGTTTTACAGCAGCCATTGGGTTCCATAGTAAATCCAAACTTTAATAAGAACACCATGTTTTAATTTTTCAATCACACTCTAGTAGTAGCATATCCCACGGTCAATTCAGAGAAGTATGTGATTTTGTGTGGTAAGTGCAAAATGCACACAGATCAAGCCAGGGAAACTGGCACATAACGCAGCAGGGATTGGTAATACCAGGAAGTGTGACAGACATTAGGGTATGGTAAGGTGTACATCATACTCATATTACTCCATCATTAAGTATATTCCCACCCCAAAGGTAGCCACATGTTCACCATTCGACAGGTAGCTTTCCAGGCAGGGGATAAACTTACATGTATATTACAGACCTTTACATGTTAAATTACATAACATTTCTGAGCATGCAATATACTCTCAGACTTGGATAAACCTCCACGATAGGGGGGGGGGGGGAATAAATCCCCCACCCACCCCTTGCAACTACATCCACGTCGCAGACTGTACTGTTAATTAAAATTTTGTATTTTAATCAATGGAGCTGTATCATATATTCTATCTCACCCCACACAGTCAAGGAAGCTACAGTATCTGCTGGTCGACCGTCTGGAACCCGTCTGGAACCCGCATCATCCCTAACTTTTAGAATACAAAAGTTTCAAGTAAAATAGCATACTCTTCCACACAGTTGTTAATCTCTGTCTCATATAGGATCCGCCCACCCACCATTTTCTATTGGGGGTGACATTGTCTTGCGAATATGTGTGTAAAATTTAAAAATATGCCCCCCAAATATGCCAAAAAATATATATAAAAAAAGATGCCCAAAAATATATGGAAAAAAACATGAAAAAAAATTGGGCCACCACCACGGTACTGGAGTGAAAAGAATGTGCCTAGGCCTAGCGCTGATTTGTATTCACCATTGAAGTTACCTGTCTTGAGGGCCTATCTTCCATGTAAAAGAAGGATACACATGTACATACACTATATTCCAGGCCTCCATGATTGAGGAGCGCCAGCGCGATTGCCCTCCTTAAACGCTCCTGACAGGCACTGAGGAGCGTCCTCTATGGCGCTCCTAAAAAAATACGGGAAAAAATATTATTTTTAAAGTTTTTTTCCTTCATGTTTTTACCTTATTTTCTGACAGGAGGGTGTCTATTCTACCAAGTCCTAACACGTTTTTACTTTAGAACACTTCCTTCCCATTATTATATACATTATTAACCGACTAAACGGCAACTACAATGTCCAGGAGAGCATGCTCTCCTGAAACACTCCAGGAGAGCATTCGTACGCTCTCCTGGCATTTCTCATACGTGGAGGCTGCATTGATGTTATTGGGTACTTAAATTTAAAGTTAAATACTGCAAAGCAATGCATGTGCTTCATGTGTAGTATGACATACAAAAAAAA
Organism: Scotoplanes globosa; assembly: GCA_027575025.1. Lineage (NCBI taxonomy): Eukaryota > Metazoa > Echinodermata > Holothuroidea > Elasipodida > Elpidiidae > Scotoplanes > Scotoplanes globosa. The sequence continues at coordinate 7,664 of JAODAI010044011.1, read as the reverse complement.
AGCATCCAGAAATATATCTAGCTAAAAAGGCCCCATGAGATAAATTAATAATATCACATATTATGATAGCGTTGATGTTATTTGGTACTTACATGCAAAGTTAAATACTACAATGCATGATACATGCAATTGATGTGGCTTTTAAATTATGATTATTATGTCCAAATGGCAATTAATAACAAGAATGAGAAGACTTTCACCTCTGTTGATCTAAAAATGACCTTTGACCTGGCCGGAAAATTGCAACCTTGCCCTCAAGGGTAACACCCTACGAAGTATGAACTCGGTCGCACTTGTACTTTTTTGAGATATCGTGCTTAATACATACCTACAGTATACACACACACACTCAACTACGATTGCACAGACAGCTGACTTTTGAACTTCCCGAAAAATAGAAACCTGTGCCCTTCTGAAGGTTACTCACAAGTGTAACTCGGTCGCACTTATACTATTGAGATGTTGTGTTACTTGTAAGCAAAATATCACACATGTATACGTACAGCTACGCATACCCACATGCACATATGTACATCAACACATACATAATGCACGAACGCGCATTGTTCTTTGGGCAATTGAGATTTGTACATGCTTCGTATGTGCAACAATTATTCTACCAGGCTAAAAAAAAATCCCCCAAAAAAATTCACTGGTCCGTCCGGGCCACCCCAAAAAACATTTCACTGGTCCGCCAGTGTTTTCACCAGCATTTGGCCGGGGGCCAGTGCTAATTTCGAACGGTACCGTACCTAACAATATGGCTACTGACTCGAGCAACAACATTGCAATATTTTATAACCAAAAATGACATCATTCTCAGCGCACCTTTTGTCTGAACGCCAGTTACGCGGATACCGTGAAAATATAATTGTGTCATTTTGACTCATTTTTCATTTCACTCATTTGCGTGCTGTTTTGCTGTCAATTAATCGAGATTAATCGCTAAACGATCGCAAATTGTTGCGGTTAAACGTGCAGTGATTTTACTAAATGATCACAACCTCACCGCCCACCCAAGTTATTGTCGCGGACACGCGCTATTTCGTACCCTGTTACTGTATTACTGTATAGTCTACTATTATATGCTTTGCATCCAATGTTTGCAAAATTACACTATCTAGAGGCTCTGCCAGTGCTAAAAAGTACAACAATTTTGCATATATTTATTATTTGATTGTTTGACAATTTTCATTTCAGGTATTTTTAAGCAACTTAAGCCAAGTGAATCCCACACTACTCAACAAGCTACCAGTTCAGGCTACAGAGAAGATCTACCACAAGGATATATTCACCATTGTTGACCGATCTTTTAGGTACGTAGGTCAGACCTTCATTTATAAGGAGCGTGATCGCGTTTCTTAAAATTGCTCAGAAGAGCAATTGATTGCTCTCCTAATTAATTATATTATTTTTTCTGTTGGTAAAACTCATGTTACTATGCTAATATTGATCTCAAATCGTAATGTGGTATTAATAATATATAGTCTGTTACATTTGGATCTATTGTCTTAGAAATATAGAAATGCTCTCCCTAAATCTCCCAGGAGCTCAATTTACAACTGAGATTCTCATACGTGTAGGTCTGGTAGGTATAGTTGGCCGTCCAAACGTGTCAATGTTTTGGCAGGGCGCCTAATGTTGCGTCAATATTTTGGTTAGACAAACATACATTTGTATTGAAGGGAGAGATTACTTGTGGACGATGATTATATTCCCAGGGCTCGAAATAAGAATGGAAAGGGCAAGGCCAAAATAGACAGTTTATCAGGGCAGACAGTTGTAACCATGATGGTGACACCACATAGTACAGAAAGTCAATGCAAAATTTGGCCTTCGGTGTAAAATTATTTTTGAGGGCATCCATGCCAAAGTGAAGAGCACGGAGGCCATGGCCTTCGGTGCCTCCGGTTATCTTGAGCCCTGTATTCCAGTGGCTGTAACTGGTATATCAAAGGCTTTATGTTGCTCTTATAACCTCTAAAGTTGAAATGGGTCGGTCAGGGAACCTAATCAATTCATCGAGACAGCCCTGTCAGAATAATCGGCCCGTTAAACGATCTGCCACACATATAGCTTGTGTAAAACTTACTGTCATTGCCCACATTGTGTGTCACAGTGGCAGTTCAGTGTACTGTACTGCCATACCATGGGTAGTGTTGATGTGTATGACTTGATGGGACAAACATATTTGGATCCTACCTTTTATATAATGCTAATTCTAGCAAAAAACTGATATTGTGTTTGTTTGCTTGCTGAATTGGGTCAGTAATACTGTTGTGTGGCAGACTGTTGCATTGTCTGTGTATTTATCCAGGATGTGTGCATTGTTGTATTACTAATGCGGCCGTCATATGGTAAAACGGTCTAACTGCAAATTTGCTGTTTCGAGAAAAACGGGTTTAAAGTTTGTTTTGACGAGGTTTTCTTATTCGGAAGATCAAAATTAAAATTTCAAACACCCAAACATAGATATCTATGAAAGTAATAAAATAATCTCGCTTTGGAAACATCTTTTTTTTATTAAACTATGCTTTTATGTGTTTTCGGACTCTCACACATTGTTTCATTTTTATGGAAAAACCGTCTATGTGGGAGATGGATTATTTTTACATATAAAACAGTACTGGTCTTCCCTAAAAAAGGGGGTGGGGGTAACGTTGATCCATTAAACAATCAGGGATCATTACATTTTGGGTCAATCTGGGTCATCTTTCAATTACAGGTCAAACTTATTATTACAGTTCAGTTGTGGTTTATTAACCCTCTCGCTCCCGTGAGGTGCGCATACAACTTTTACGGCCAGATATATATTTTTTTTAAATCGGCTGTAAACATATGTGTATACCCCCACCTTTTTCTTATTGCCGTAACTGGTTAGTACACAGAGAGCTCTTTGTGATGGTATCTAGCGTGATATATGATGTTATTGGATATTTTGGAGTAAATGCAGCACAAAGTTGTACTCACATTGACTTCAACAGTAACTAGATTAATCACGTCATGGAGGAAATTGAAGCGGTCCAACTTAAGTGCTTTTACACATTAATTTAGGAAATAATGGCTTTTTCTTGTAAAAATTGTCAAAATTTGCTTGTTGTGCAATGAATCTGGCACTAATGTAACCTTGCTGTTGATGCGCCGTTGGTCATTTCTGGCTATTTTCAATATGTATTATGAGCATTAGAAGAAAAAACATATATCTTTTCAGTATATTATAGAAGACATATTGGACAAACAGATGTTAATAAAAATCCAAAGAAGGGTTCCGGACATCAATTTCAATGGTTTTGACAAAGGTCATCAAATAAAAAATGCATCAATATAAAATAATAACATGTTTGGATATCTTGATATATTACCTTTCCAATGATACTATTTTTTTGTCAATTTGACTTTTGATTATTGTGTTATAAAGGTGTTTTGAAAACTTTTTACCGTTTTTACGATTTCGGCTATTTTTGATTAGCCATGACTCTTGATCCGTAAGTCTGATTTTGCTAAGAATGAGCGTTGCCAGCTCAAAAGTCATGCCAAAATTTTGAGTGATCTGACATGGAATGACCTTTACACAGTATTGAAGTTTGATTTGTCTACCAATTCCTTCAATAATATCGCTAAAAATTCCAGTTACATAGGATCGCCAACAAAACATAGCTGTACATGGAAACTAATAATGTAAAATTTTACATTTAATTCTGTAATAATTGTATCTTCTATCAAAATTGTCCTTTGAAAGTGCTGTTAAACTCTGTTTTTATTTTTGTAGGTTTGAATTTTCTAAAGATTCCACAAAAAGTCTTGCTGCTCGGCCGATCTCTGCCAGGAAGGACGTCCAGAGCCCCGAGGTTACATCTACCACCCAGACATCACCCCCTGCAAATTTGATAGATACTACACCAACAACAAGGGCCCGCAAGACACCGACTACAGCCAAGAAAACACCGGGTGGACGACATGCATTGCCATCGCCACTAGTACCAGAGAAGGTGCACCACAATAATGTGGGGCAGAAAACACCATCCAAGAAAGCCATCACTCCAGCTGGGAAGGCAAAGAAGGCAGCTTCACCAGGTAGATCCACGGGAAAGAAAACTCCTGTTCAGAGGATTCCATCACCTGCTAGATCCCCTGTGCCAGTTGGAAAGAGTCGAACACCAGCAAAGAAGACTCCTACTCCAGCAAAGCCTTTGTCTGCTAGATCCCCTTCACCAGTCGCAAGGAGTCGAACACCAGCAAAGAAGACTCCTACTCCAGCAAAGAAGACTCCTACTCCAGCAAAGAAGACTCCAGCTCAAAGGATTGCTTCTCCTGCTAGATCCCCTTCGCCAGTCGCAAGGAGTCTAACACCAGCAAAGAAGACACCTGCATCGGCAAAAAAGACTCCAGCTCAAAGGACCCCTTCATCTGCTAGATCCCCTTCGCCAGTTGCAAGGAGTCGAACACCAGCAAAGAAGACTCCTACACTAGCAAAGAAGACTCCTACACCAGCAAAGAAGACTGCAGCTCAAAGGGTTGCTTCTCCTGCTAGATCCCCTTCGCCAGTTGTAAGGAGTCGAACACCAGCAAAGAAGACTCCTGCCCAACAGACCATAATTCTGGCTGCGATGACACCCTCTCCTGCTAAATCCCCTTCACCAGCTAGAAGATCTCGAACACCAGCAAGGGAAACCCCCATTCCAGCAATGAATGCTACTCCAGGTAAAACACCTGCTAAGATGACACCTGTCCGGTCCCCTTCGTCTGTCAGAAGGTCCCCTTCACCTGCAAAGAAAACTTTTACACAATCAAAGAAGACACCTACACCAGCAAAGAAGACTCCAGCTCTAAGGACTCCATCACCTGCTAGATCCCCTTCACCAGTCGCAAGGAGTCAAACACCAGCAAAGAAGACTCCTACACCAGCAAAGAAGACTCCTACACCAGCAAAGAAGACTCCTACACCAGCAAAGAAGACTCCAGCTCCAAGGACCCCTTCACCTGCTAGATCCCCTTCACCGGTCGTAAGGCGTCAAACACCAGCAGAGAAGACGCCTACTGCAGCAAAGAAGACTCCTTCACCAGCTAGAAGGTCCCCGTCTCCTGCTAAGAAGACACCCATGTCAGTAAAGAAGACTCCTACACCAGCAAAGAAGACTCCAGCTCCAAGGACCCCTTCACCTGCTAGATCCTCTTCACCAGTCGGAAGGAGTCGAACACCAGAAAAGAAGACACCTACTCCAGCAAAGAAGACTCCTACTCCAGCAAAGAAGACTCCTACACCAGTAAAGAAGACTCCTTCACCAGCTAGAAGGTCCCCGTCTCCTGCTAGGAAGACACCCACGCCAGCAAAGAGAAGCGCTTCCCCAGCTAAGAAGGTGCAAACAACAGGTAAGTAATGGTTGGATTCCTTCAACCTACATCTATAGTTTTATGTCAAACTTTGCAATAATTGGTAGGGCTGCACCTAAACTGGGCAGAGGAACATGACCGGGATGGGATGTATGCCTTCGGTTAGCTCAGTTGATAGAGCGTTGCACTTGTGGTCACGAGTTCGAATCCGGAGTGATGATGATTATATCCCAGTGGCTCTAACTGGTATATTAAAGGCTTTGGTGACTCATATAACCACCGCAATGAAAAGGGCCAGGAAACCTATTCCTTCATTAATTTTGAAGAGGTGCAGGTGCTCTGTTGCTTTCATAATTGGATAAGATAGATCAAATCAAGGAGTAATGTTCTCTATTGTGTTTTGAAACAAGCGACTTGTAGTTCCGTTCAGTTATTTATAAGAAAAAAGACAAAATTGTGTTTCTGGCCGAGTCTAACCAAGTTCAGGTTCACACCAAATTATTATACTTCAACATGATTTTCCAACGTGGCTCCCCCATTATTTCACCTAGGCTTAGAGATGGTTACTGAGTCTCGTTCATTCAGATATAAATATGCTGTGGACACATGGTCCTATAACTAATAAAGTGTTGTAATCAAGTATATTATTGTGCAGTCAAGTCATAAGTAAATTTATCAAGTCACAAGATATTTATTTCTTGTCAAACGTCAAGTCAAATTTTCATGTACAAAATTAATGTTGTGGATAATAGCCAATCTTCGGCATTGTTCAATCGTAATTTATGGAGTGTGCTATGTGCAACTTATGAAATTTGAAGATTTTCTCAATTGGTGTTAGTATCTTCTTTTTTTATTCTTTCCATCCAGTTTGAGGTCAATTAGGATACGTGTTGCCTTCCCAATCTCAAGTCGGGTTTAGTGAAAGATACTGAACCATGGTCAACAATTCAGCCAGACTAGAAAAGCTCTTCTTATTTCTGGTCTCCCCTACCTCTTCATTTATTAATAAGTGGTATTCACAAGTATATATATATCTTAATTTGAATATTATATTTTTATCATATATTATGTATAATTATATATTGTGGAATATGAATTGGTAGACATAAATGAAATGCACTACCAATTGTAATGACTCACCCTACACCCCCGGACGATAATATCGGTCAATGGTCATAGTCAGGGTTCAAAATAAAGGAAATCCCATTGTTGTCCACAGGGCAACCAGTTCCCATGAACAACACTATTTCAATCGATATCTGGGTGTCCACAGGGTAACCAGCTACACTAATCTTGACAAGACCTGGTTGCCCTGCAGTAAATCTGGGCGTCTCGGGCACCCGGACGCCTGCTAATTTTGAACCCTGGTCTCATAGTGTGTGTCACGATTTCTGTTTGAGACGCACCCACAGTGATTTGAATGACTGACGTGGTGTGAAATATGACGCTTCCCATCTAGTCACCACACCTTAACACAATGACGCAACATTTGAATGTACTTATGACGCAGCAGAGAGTCACAAAATGATTATTTCACGCACCACGACTCGCCATGTAGATATCTGGGGTGCATATAGTGAGTCAGTACAACCGACCTGTACATTACCATACTCATACATTACAAAATTAGTCCTACTCACTATTAAACCCAAGTGTTACATGTGATCTGTTGTTATACACAATATATTAAATAGGATCTGTAGGCCTACTAGATTGGAACGTTAATTAGACTGTTATGGTAGGCTTGTTTTTGAACACTAAATGCTGTTACCATCAATCAAAAATGGAATTAATATAATATATTTGGCAGCAATGAGTGAAGATGTGATCGGTTCAAAATGAAAAAAATATCATGGTTGTCCACAGGGCAACCGGTTCCTGTATAGCTAACATTATTTAAGTTGACATTTGGTGATCCACTGGGCAACCAGGTTTACTTATCTTGATAATAACTGGTTGCCTAGCAGTAAATCTGGTTGTCACCTGCTAATTTTGAACCCTGTGAATTGATCAGCCAAGGAATTACCCTGTGACATTTCTACTAGATTCTCTGTCAGCTGTAGCACATCATCACCAGCGTTTTTTTTAAGGTGTATCGCATCGCGAAATGCGACGCAACTTTACGTAGTTGCGAGCCATTTTGAAATTACATCGCAAAAATGTGCGATGCAAAAGTTTGACAAAGTAAACAGGCCTAGCCTAGCTTATTTTGCTAGGCGGCTATGTCTTAACGTTATGATTATAACAAACTAGAAGAACCCAAACGTTGATAACATTAAGAAATTACCTTTTTGTGAAGTAAATATTGGGCGGGAATGTCTGGGCCAAATTTA
>JAODAI010043900.1:0-12318 GCA_027575025.1 Scotoplanes globosa | reverse complement strand
GCTAAGTCCCGGCTAGATCCCCGCCTATCTCCGGGTACCCAGGGGCCGGGGTTACAATTGACAAGTGCATAACCACTGTACAGCGCCTTTGAATGTGTTGTACAACATTGGCATTATATAAATTCATGAATTATTATTATTAGTAGTAGTATACTATAGCCATAGCAAAAACTATATTGGATGGTCAATGACCCAAGTCAGAAGATCAAAGTCATATGACCCAAGTCAGATGACCCAGGTCATATGAACTAAGTCATGTGACCCAAGTCATGTGGCCCAAGTCAGATGACCCATGTCAGATGATCCAGGTCTATGAACCAAGTCAAGTGACCCAAGTCGCGTGACCCAAGTCTAGATGACCCATCTAGGTCATATGAACCAAGTCAAGTGACCCATGTCATGTGATACAGGGGTCACATGACCCACGTTAAGTCAATCAGCTGATCAGCATATTGATATATATCACCCATAATCACTAAGTGGTCTAGGTTGATAATGTTCAATTTAGTATACTTAGGCATGCAGTTCTAGCTACATGTATATAATGGAAGTATATCCAGGATCCCCCCTCCTCCACAAAAATCACCCCTCATAAAGTGTAATAAATAGTATTTCTACCTAATATCAAATCACCAAAAAAAAAAACACCCCACCCACCGATATAAAACCCACCCCACCCACCGATATAAAACCCACCCATATAAAGCCTCCCCCCTCATAAAATGTAATAAATAGTATTTCTACCTTTTGAAAGTCAATCATGCATTGTCTAATTACATCTCCAGCTTATGGTTTATTGCGTGTCCCTGGCACTCACATCTGCTGGTAACTACAACGCACCAATTCCCGTCCTTGCATGAGATCAAGCCTATAGGCTGGTAGGCCATGCCATGTGTTAGACCAATTAGCTCCATGGTTGACTAAGATAGTCTTGGCGTCACCTATATTATTATATAGGAGCCCAGGATAGGCACCGCACAATCCTCATATGTAGACAACACATTGTTAATTGCATATCAAATATCAAGCATTAACGCCTTTGTAGCGTAGCAATAAGTTGCATTCTAATATACTGTAGTAGTTTAGAAATTTATCTCAATCCTGTTGGTATATATACATGAGCTGATAATCTCAAGATGGAGTTTACTCCACAGCATGCCTGTTTCCATGTCAACAACCAGACCATTGTTCTTAGACAGGTAATTAATAAGTGCAATACATTTTTAATTGTAGTATTCTATAATTATAGTCATCTTTTTTAAATTTTTGATTTTTTTTCTGACAAAGTCAACTTCAGGCGCGGATCTACTAAGGTACAAGGCTATTCATGGTGGATATTTATCCCACTAAAAGGTAGTCCTTCCCCTTCAAGGGCACATGCCCTGGCACATGTCTTTGTACAGTTGGCACTCGCAAATATTGTCAGTTAGCCTCTCCTAAAAAATAACCTGTAATCGCACATGTTGCTATTTCAGTCACATGCCACAGTACATATCTGCAAAGTTATGGAGTGTTGACTTGCAAATTTAATATTTCTTGCTTGTTCTGAACAACAAGATATTCTTCGGAATACAGACCAACTTAAATAGATCGTAGACCGGCGCCCATCAACCTGCTCTTTACAGTAACACACTGCTACTGCTGCTGCATATTATTATATTCATACTGACATTATAACTTGTATGCATCACATTATAGAAAGTAGATACTGTAGGTTGACAAAGGGTGCTTCCAAATATTGAACCGATTATTCACAAAATCGTTCCCTTTTTGGCGTAGTGACGGGACATCACAGCAGAAAACGTTTCTATGGTGTATAACGTACATTCGTTACTACATGTCAAAATGCCTGAAAGTGGGACAATTAATACAATGTATGAGCTTCTGACGGACGTATGCCCGTCTGTTGGTTGGCAGCTGTCCATCGCGTAATTAAAACCGTTGGACATTATTTAACGATCAGTTTATACGTTACTGTTACATATTCTGTTCAATAATACAGCTGTACCGCCACAAGCCTGCCTGCCAATAGCCACGTCAATATTGATATCAAAGTGACACTTTATGTGTCTTTATGTGTCAACGGAATGGCTATACATGTCATAACATGATACCACCCTGCCATCTACACTAACATATTATGTGTATGCAGTACTTTAAGAATCGGTACCGGGTTAGCTATCCCTCCTTACCATGTATAATAAATGGTTAGCATACCTTGAATTCTAGTCATACTTGTAGATTGGCCATGGTTTTGTCTGGGCCACCACACAGTACCACAGTGCTGCCTGCTGGTATCTTGTAGCCATACTAGATCACAAGGTGACAAGGGGGGGGGGGCAAAAAAGGGCATTAATTACTCCCTGGTTACTGTTAGAATTCACAGCTGTTGGCTGAAGAGTAGATTGTGGGGTGGGGTGGGGTGAATGTAGGTGGTGCTGAAATGTGTATGATATGACGTGTGTGAAATGCGAAGGACATTTGCCTGCCCGGACATTAGCCCAACATTTATTGAGAAAGGGAATGATTATGTATCTGGACTGTTGTATGCAGTTATAACGTTAACCTTTATTGTGAAGAATTAAAATGAGGCCACAATTTAGGAAGAGCGATTCATTGCCCCATATTAATTAAACACTGGAACTAAAACATAGCCAACATAATTAATGCTGAAATCTGCATTCTTGGGCAAATCTACTCCTTGGTATTGGGTAGAATAATATTTCAGTATATCATGAAGTGCACCCTCTGTGGTGTCATATGGCGCTGTTAGCATGATAAGGGTTAAAATACTGTTTGTGATGACCGAGTGTTATAGAGCTGTGGAAATATAGGGCTGTCTCAACATATGGCTATATGACCTATATATGACCCTTGAGTCTTTGCCACTATGCTGATCCACACACTGTAGGTCTACTCTGCACCAGTATGGGCTGTAGTATCCAGCTGTACAATGAAGGTGATATGGGAAGTGATCGACCCACCTAACCCTATAGTGAGGGTATCCGCCAAGGGGGGCGTTCCCTTTCTGGGATATAATAAAGGGGTTTACAAATTTGACCGCAGAAACTTTTTGTGAAAATAAAATTATTAAAAATAATGCATGCTGGTGGTCAAGGCCCTAGCTGTGCTGATGTCATGTGATCATGACGTGGACTGTTTACGGCCAATCAGCAATGATTATGCCAATACCATGGTGTCACAGAAGTAGTATAATGCTGCTAAGTTTGATGAAATGACGTCACGTGCAGAACCGCTATAGGCTACTGCAACTACAAAGTCATGCAACTCCTGATATTACTAATCATACAGTAGAGTGTTAGACTAAATAACAGGAGTACGTAGTATATGGTTTGCAGCTGCTGGTTCTGCATTCAGTGTGTAGGCTTAGCATATATATGCAGCAGTAGCCATTTTGTTGTGTGTAAATGTTGCAGGTACCAGTCTTTTATCCATTGTACTGTACATGTACCATAATGCTCCTGTGCCTACCATAGGCCTATATATAATTATATATATTTATATATAATATATATAAACACACAGTTTTAGAAACCTTGGGCTTTTTTTCTAATTACGACCGTACACTGGGCCAGTCTTTGTGAACATGAATATATTTAGTGTGTGTGTATTATATAGATATGTGCATTTATGTGACGTAGTAATCATTTGATTGGTGATACACATATGCCCATAAATATATATAAATGAAGGAAATAACTTCAAACTGGTATGGTTTCCACCAAGGGGGTGTAAGGTTATATTTAGATTGATCTTACATTATGTTTCGTTTATTCAATTTCTTCTTTGTATATCAAATTACTCAAATTATAAAATCAATGAAAATATCTCTATAATATAATAATAATAATGAAGAAGCTATTTAGCTATTCATAATTTATGCAAACATAAAATATAATAATTGAATATATGCAAAAAAAGAGGAACCAGAAGGAAGTAAACTTTTATGATCTGGTCACCAGTATAATAGCAAAATTAAACAAATGTTATACTGAAAAAGAAACCAATATAAGTAGACCCACCCACACGCATCACCCACCCCTACTCACCCCACCCAACCACCCCACCAACATACACTAAATTAACTGTAACACGATATTAATTGTTGCTTTAAACGGAGTTTAAAGATATTTAGATTTGGAGACAGCTTAATTGTGTTGCTTAAAGAATTCCACAAATTAACACCCACGCTTCTAACTTGAGAATGTGCAAATATTGTATATATTAGTATAGGGTGGAACAAGGTAATAACGCTGCTGTTTTGGGTAATTATGATTGAGGCTATTTGTATTGAAGAAGGAATTAAATAACTGTGGCAATTGACGATTGTGATGCTTATACAAGAAAATCCTCAAATAGTAATTGTAAAGATCGTGTAGGTGTTAAGAAGCTTATGTCGGGATAATAAAGGAAGTGTATATGTGATCGAAAAGGTGCATCTGAAATAATTCGAATAGAACGTTTTTGAAGAAGTATAAGCTTATTTAGATAATTGTGTAAGGTGAGGATATATTAAGGCATTATATAGCATCAATAAAATAGTATCTGGAATATAATATTTAATTCTACTCATTACACTAATAATCATATAAACTTTATTACACTGAACGGTATAAATATGATTTTCCCATGATAAATTATTTTGACACCAAGGAATTTAGTACTTTCACTGGTTTCAATAACATTGTTAATATATATATATATATATATACATATCCGGGCAGAAAGTGTGTCGTTTTGCACACTACAAAGGTCATATTACTTACCTTTGTAGTGTTTTGGGGATAAAGTCCGCGGTTATTGCTTCTTCGAAATGAATTTAGTATTCCAAGTGGAATCTGACCTGAAGTAAAAACATCTTAGGCCTAACACATGATTGCAACTAAAAAACGAAACATTTGTGGAACAAGATAATTATATAAAAAATAAACAACAATAAAAAAGTTGGTTGTATACAATAGAGTTGTGATGTAGGCACCGTCCAAATGCCATGTAAATTATAATTTGACCTACCTTTAATTGGTATTCAGATTGTCATGTTGTGAATAGTAGTCATATTTTTAGTTTGTAATTATATGATAATTATTGTATAATTTATTTAGCAATTTCTAAATAATTTATATTTTTTCTATAAATATAGTCCTATATGTCTGAGTAATTGCTCTATCATGTAAGAAATTGCGCACTATATTGTGTTAGTTAATACATTTTATTAAAAAAATATATGAATTAATTTCTCTACATTTGCATATAATACACATTACCTATGTGACCTATCATATCAATACCAATAATATGTAACTCGTCAATCATAGTAACGTGCACATCTAATCACATCTAATCCACATAATCCATCTAATCACAATGTACGATATGTATACACATTAACATGTGTGCACGCCATTGTGTATCTTCAAGTCCAAATCGACAAGTTAAACTATAGTGTATGTGGTTAGTCTTGGTATTCGATGTGGGCAAGGCAATAATGGACGGAGTCACGAAAGAAAGAAAGACACATTTCATATTCTAACCGGTTGCAATACAATCATAAATGTTGAAGCCAACTCTTTCTGAATGATAGTTTCATTTAATTCAGATGTATTATAAAACTATTAGACTTCTTAAGATGATATATATGCTAAAGGCAGGAACTTACTAAGCTAACTTTGCATGGCATACTATGACTTAGCTCTCGGATATTAGACCTACATAAATAAAATAAAAATAGTTAGGTCTATAAAATATAGACAGAGTATTATAATTTATTAGTTTATAATTAATATATAAAATATTAAATAAAGTTTTCAACTTTGTTACACAGTTGTACTTTTATTTATTAATTATTATAATATCCATAATTTCATTAGTATTTATCCCTAATAATAAATAAATATTTATCGTGATCTTAATTCTAGACAGATAGCACATCAAATTATATTCAAACAATAATTGAAATATGACATATCAATGATATTGATTATTCTATTTTGTATCAATATTATAAGTCTTCCATATAATAATATCACTTGTTCTATTTAAGTAGCCTATGTATACAATAATTTGTTGTATTTAAATGAATAAATGACGGCTATCTATTCATATCACAATCAGTCAACGGTCATATGCGACGACGTTAACGTACATGGCCGGTTATAGAAGACACAACCGGTTGCCACACAAATATATAAATATTGAAGGGAACAATTCGCTTCGCTTTATTCCACGTGTATTACTGTATTTCAAAACTATATGACTTGCTAAGAGGAGCCAATACTGTGATACTAAAGGCAGATATATCCAAAACATTGCTACGGATATTATGAAACAGTTCCCTGATATGACATACAGTAGCCATATCAAATATGAATCTTACAGTTAATTATGTCTATATAGACAAAGACCAATATTGTATATTATAATTCTTAATTAATATTAAATACAGTTTTCAACTGTGTTATACAGTTTTATTTTTTATCATTATACTTTCTCGTGTATTAAATACTATCGTCAATGAAGCTCTTTTATTTTACAATTATGATGTAGTGTAATACTTTAATTAATTTCCATGATACCAATTATTTGGCGTGATCTTAATGAGATATATAAACAGATAGACGTGCCAGATATATTTAAAACATGAAAAGTAAACGATAATGATTGTTTTATTTCATATCAATATTAAAAGCTTTCCAAACATTTTATCACTTATTTTGTATGGTACTACTCCACCGGTGTTAGCGTTACACAGCAGGAAGATTATCCGCTATACAAAACAAGAATACCGAAAATTGTGTGGTTTTGCGTTCGCATTGGTTCGTGTTCACTGGAAGTCTGATCACATAAAAGACTTTAAAATGGTACTTGTTGCTCATTTACCTGATGTTGAGGTGACAAGACTGGAGCATGATGACTAATTCGATGATCCTCAATTAAGAACACGGTGCGGTGAAATCGAACGTCTACAAATCAGCCGTTCAATATAATCAAACAATCAATCAACAACTAATGCAACTGTCAATTTTGCTCTCATTCAAATAACTTGAACTATAGTAAAAGTGGATGTAAAAGTGGACGCAATGAGGTCCGTGCATGATCACTTATGTCAATCCAGTGATTCTCCACTGGGCAACCGCAATCTAAAAAAACGAGCAGTTTCCCACAGTTTTTTGGTTGCGATTCACATGGCCGGATCTTATTACATATTATGCTTTGGGGGTTTCAAATTCCGCTGCTATTTATCCCGAAAGACCGAACGGATATGTTATATAATAATGAGCATTTAGACTGCATAGTAGCGGTCGTATTTATGAGTTATAAAATCCATTTTCTTATTTAGAAGGCTTTTACATTTGCCCATAGTATTAACTTTTAGTTTACAAACGAATTGAATATGAAATTGTAGGTTTACTTAACATATGCGATCAATACATTAATATTGACAATGCGTCAGATGAAAATCACCTTTTCCAGTCACCTACAAACGCACCTCTTACCCATAAACCTGTGTTATATAGTATCATAGTATCATTCACAATATCTAGATTGGGCATACTACTATAACAACCTATAGTTTATACAAATGGTTGATGTATAAAATATTTACGTAACATACACAGTTATGTAGTGATATACGTAATGGTTGTGTACCTATGTGGAGTCGCTGTTTGGTTTCTGACACATATATTATTTAGTATACTACTAACATGTATTGTCGATATAGCATCCCTTTTCGGTAACTGCGTTGACATATTCTGTATATCGCGTCTGGGCCCTCATTATGTTTAGGTTCAACAATAATAATGAAATTGCCGCCAAAAAATATATTTTTTTGATCAACACTGTCAACATGCATGGTCTTGAACCACAAACTATGGAACATTTACTGCGATGTCCACTACTAGAGCAGGACTGTGATGGTAAGGACCTTGATGAATTCGACGACAATGCGAAAATTATGTTCGGCTTTGCTGAAACACAAGCTTACATGTGTGGATACGATAAGAAGAAGAACATCGTCTACAAAATCATCAACCAGCTTATTAATTTACAACCTATTGATTTAAGAAAAACACATAAACAAGAAAATACACTATGTGAGGTTGCATTTCATTGTTTTTGTTTTATGTATTTGAGACGTGCAAGAAGTTCTAGGATACCGACAATTAAGACATCCATTACACATACTATGTAATATGCAGCTTAGTTTGTTACTGATACTACACTGATACCAAATTATTACGGGCCAGCCATGTAAAATTCGGCAACGTTTTGCGTCAGTTTTGTTTGAGTTACGTTACACTGCATTACATAAACTATTACGTAAAGTGACTTGAAGCATCATCTAAACGGTAATTCCACAGAGTTAGAAATATGTTACGCACAGTGTTACATAACTTATATAGACTTGCAATGTCACGTTTATAGATTGTGACACAGTATATGTATATACTCTATGACGTTACACGGTTACGTGTGCCTATCCTATGGATATACGTATGCATCATTACCGATAATAGTTGTGTAACTCTGTAAATTCAAGTTCCGTTTATCCTAATCCAGCCAATAATTCTGAGTCGGCGTCAACTGCAGCTTGCAGTGTGGTCATCGAGCCACTGAGTGGGACCAAACTGGACTACGTAATACTAATTCGACTACGTTTTGGTGTCAGATTTGTTCCAGTTTAAGTCAGCTACGTAACTAAATTGCATACATTGTTCCACGCATAATCTAAACGGTAAATCAACAGACTGTTTGACCTGTTAGTATATTGCTACCAAACCAGTCAACTCACAAACGTACTAATATGCGTAATGGTAGGGTAACTCTGTATAATCACCGATAAGTTGTTTTTACCCAAATTAGTAGAATACAACTTCAGCAACGTTTTCTGTTAGTTATGTAACTAAATTACGTATACAATATTACGAAGCAGAATGTAAGCAGTTAATCCACAGAGTTGTGTACAAACGAACATTGTTACGTTTATAGACTGTATCACCGCGTGGGTGACTTAGTCACGGTAGATGTGAATTATAATATTATATAGTTACGTTTGCCTATTGATTATTCGTAGGCATAATAGTTGTGTAAGCTCACCGTTACGTTTCTCCTAAGTAGTATATGTAACTGAGTTGCACAGCTACTGCCAAACTGACACCAGGCTGTGTATTACGTGGCTGTTCGACTAAGTAATAATAATTCGACTACGTTTTGTGTCAGGTTTGTTCCAGTTTTGAATCAGTTACGTCACTAAATTACGTGAACTGTTCCAGGCAGAATCTAAACGGTAAATCCACATACTGATGGACATGTTAGTACATTTTTACACAACAGTCTCAACTAATACAAAATTGTTACGTATTATACAAAATATTTACGTAACAAATATGTATTGACGGTTATGTAGCAATCTTGATAACAAGTACGTAACTCTGTGGACGTTCAGTTGTGTACCATCTCAGTAACAAGTTTACCTAATTTAGCTACGTAAATAATTGCTATATGTAAAAAGTATGTAACATATTACGTAATGTTGTTAGGTCGTACAGAACATTTAGGTAATATTTAGGTAACAGTTATGCAACTAAATTACGTAAACGTGTTACTGAGCTGATATGTAACTGGACGTTCACAGAGGTACGTTTCTGTTATGAACATGTTACGTATTTGTATGGATGTTTATATAGGTTGTCGAATCGGGTGGGTTGTTGGACTTGTTAGTAGTTACGGATACCAATATTATTGTTTCCATCGGCTTATATTAATGTATTATATGTTAAACCGTTCAGTAACTTGTGACACATTTGTTGTTGGAAATTTTTAACAACATACAATATTACTTGTTGGCCTATTATATAATTTATTTCTAAAAAAATGTGTATATATCTATATAATATTTTTTGCATTTTTATTGCTAATTATCTTTAATATGAATGTGATATGTAATTATAAAACTGATTTGTAAAATAAAATAAAGAGGCAAACAATATATAGTATTATTATGTTTATATTATTACGCATTAAAATGTATTCACTGGAAGTTGTATATCAGTTGTATCAAATGTGGTTAGCTCAGGTGACAGTGCGTGGAACCCCCGTGATCGGAAGGTCGGGAGTTCGAATACGGAGTGATGATCTTTATATTCCAGTGGGTCTAACTGATATATCAAATGATTTGTGTGGTTCATTTAACCTCTGAGTTCAAATGGGCAATGAAACCTAATCAATCAATCAATGGATGAATTAATCAATCAAATGTCACTAAGTGTAATGCAATAGGGAATTAGTTATGTCTACGTTGTAGTGAACGGGTGTCCCTGAATCAAAAGTTAGGATAGTGGATGGCCTATGTGGTACAAGGGGTAGTGTTATGGCTGGTTCGGGGATGTCGGAAGAGTTTGGGGTTAATATTGGGTTTTAGTTAGGAAGGGTAGTGCCTATACACTTATTTTCATTGTGGTAATATAAGTAACTAGCAGGAAAGTCAGTACAAAGAATGTACTGAAAAAAATATGTTATATACTAATGACCAACAAATAGTTATAGATTGTAAGCACTGAAGCAGGAGTTACAAGAGGTTCTGGTAGAGTGGAAGGGTTTATTTGAGAGGTATACGTTGTGTATTAGTCTGGACGATACATCATTTTTATAAGTGGGCATGCAACAACATGAGTTAGGTATAACCCTTGCAGACACAGGTATTAAGAAGAGTTTTACGTATATTGGGCGAAGCGGCATAGCGGGGGGGGGGGCGTTGGGGCATTGAACCATGCCCCCTTAGGACATACCAATAATTATTTTGCAAAAAACTTGTGTAGAAGATATTGTTGTAGTACGTTTCAATTAATTCAGGTGCTCATTGACATATATATCAGATGTTCGAAGTACCCCCCTCCCCTTCACATACACACACGACTGACAGAGCTCGAAATATCCCTTGTTATATGCAACTATATACTAAAGCACTCAAATTTATACCCATTTTTAACACATCCCTGATAACTAGAAAATAATTAACATAATCACCAGTTAGTGATACTGGAAGAGAGTCGTAAATACGATTGATTAATTGGTCTAGATTTTGTCCTCGAAATTATAGAGCCACCCAACGCCTTTGAACTAGTTGAAACATGGTGACCATTGTGGTGTTCCTCGAGGTTCTGTGTTGGGTCTATTGTTGTTTGTTGCTTATATTATTGATTTAGACAAGGCAGTTTGTAGTTCGGGTATCAAGAAGTTCGCTGATGATACTACGGTTTATGGTGAGGTTTGCTCGGAGGAGGATACGACTATAGGTTTCAGTTGGAGTTGGATAGTATTTTTAAGTGGTTGGAGGATTGGGGTCTGTTTTTCAACGTCGAAAATGTAAGATTATGTACTGAAGTAGTTTAATGGTCGGAATAAGCAATGTATTTATAATTGCAATGGTATAAATTTAGCGGTTGTGCAGATGGAGAAGGATTTGGGTTTTCATTTGTGATTTTTCGTTGAATCTGGCAGTGTGTCGATTCTGCGAGGAGAGCTAATTGGATTCTAGGGTTGATTAGACGTCATTTTAAGTTCTTCCATAAGGATATTATTGTTAGATTGTACAAGCAGATGGCTAGGCCTCATCTGGAGTATGCTGTTCAAGTTTGGAATCCGTTCTTATCGAAGGATTGTTCTGTAGCGTATTCAAAGAAAAGCTACTAAATTAGTTAGTTCCCTTAGTTTTCTATCATACGAACAACGATTGACTTATCTAAAGCTAACAATTTTGGAACTCCGTCGTGTTCGTGGTGATCTTATTCATGTATTTAAAATTGTTGTTGGTTTTGATAAGTTGAAGTTTGATCATTTCTTTCTTTACGCTGTCTGATTAGTCTGGTACCAGAGGGTATAGTCTTAAGTTACGTAAGGAATATTCCAGGTTAGATGTCAGGACGTGTTCCTACTCTCAGAGAGTTGTCGACGAGTGGAATGGCTTGCCATAGTCATTGGTTCGCGTAGTTAGTGTAAATGCCTTTAAGAATGATCTTGATAAATATTTTTGTGACTGTGAACGGGTTTAGGTTGTGCACTGGATGATGAAGGTTTAGTATCATATTATGAGAACTATGTTCTTGCTGATCCATTCTTACTTAACTTATTGAACACATTTACCAATCCAACTGTTCAATAACGGAGTTATATAGAGCCACCCAAACCTTTGAACTATAGTTGATAATATATATATATATATATATATATATATATAAAAAAAGATAGAAGTGGTCCATACTAATATAATAAACGAAATACAAGCGAATATAAATCTAG
>JAODAI010043789.1:0-12319 GCA_027575025.1 Scotoplanes globosa | reverse complement strand
AGTTGCCCAGGAGACCAATTATGCGATATTTCGACCCAAAGATGGTTTATAAGTAGACTAATTCTGTATAATTCCGGAAAATTTGAGGAGTTCCACCCCCCTTGACAATTTTTAAAGTAATTTAGCATATTAGATGGGGCCTATGATTTTTTTTTCTTCAAAATTTCAAAAAATATGCTCAAGGGGGGGCGGTCGCGCCTGTCTGCGTATGTCCATAACCAGCTATTGTTAGAAACGGCGTAAGTCAATCGGCTGATTTTGCTCATGGTACATTACCCCACTACATTACACTTGAAGTCATACTCCAGGTCTGTACTATAATATGACTTGATTTACCAGTGCTGTGCTGAGCGGATAAGGTTGGTGGCTCTAGAAGCTATGAATCTCAGCAACTGGGAGATCCGGGTTCGAATCCTGGGTCGGGCCTAGTAGTGTGGGTTTTTCATCCGAGAGCAATCACGGTTTTCCCATGCGAACGATTTTATCAAATTAAAAAAAATCCAATTTGACTTCAAATTTATGAATTGGATGACTATGTGTACATATACTGGATGAAATATAATATTACCGATCAGGATCGATAATGGAATTGTTATGTGAACAGGTACAACATCTTGAAGACGTGAAGTTGTAATTTAAAAGCCTTTGCTTCTCTCCCACTTCGGTGGTCGCTTAGCGTCGTACAATTAAATAAGCCTTCAGGCCGATTATTATACTGTAAACTCTCTGAACTGTACGTCCAACCATGGAACTGCCCATATATGGAAGCCAGACTAGAAAAGCCCTACTTACACCTGTATTTCTGGTGTCCCCTACCTATCCAGACCTTCGATTTATAAAGAGCACTGGCGTGATCGCGCTCCATGATGCTCCTTAATAGTGCTCATACATTGCTCTTCCCAAAAATGTTTTTATGTGGGTAAAACAAATATTAATTGGTCTCAAATTACAACATAATATTAATGATAAATACTCAAGTTATTACATTTGGACCTATTGTATTAAAAATATCGGCCAGAAAAAATGTGTTAAATGTACAGGAGAGCGACATTGATCTCCCTCCATAAATCTCCCAGGAGCTCTATTTACAGTTCTCCTTGAGATTCTCATACGTGAAGGTCTGCTTTTCAATCTCATATTCATTGCTGTGATTATGTTGTTAATTATTATTTTCACTTTTGAATTTGTATTATAGCTACTTTGTAAAATGTACATATTTTGAAATGGTATAAATAAATGGAATAAATTAATTATTTAGTTGTTGTAGCCATACATACCTGTTGTTTTTGATAAGCTGTGTCTGACTGGATCTTTGATTCAAGTAACATCGATCCTGTAAGTTAAAAGTAGAGAGTAGAACAGTTGTTACAATGCAATCAGAAGATCAAGTCATTTCTAGTCTAATAAAAATAGCATCAAATGTATAGAATTGAATTTTTATTATTAATTTTCATGTTTAAATATTTTCAACTTGTTTTAATATTAGGCCTATCCCAATGTGTTGATTATCATAAACCTGCTCTTTTATAAAGTATGGAGAAAAAAGAAGAAAAAAATGTGAAAAATGATATAAGCTGTTATCACATTAATATGAATAGACATTAAAACTAGAAAAGCTAAAAAAATTGTCAATACTAATTTCATAATAGAAATTGTTATTGAAGTTGAAAATTCATGACCACATCATTACAAATTATCATTTAAGTAAAACCATTGGACAACATTATTGAATGCAATTTTGAACCATATAAACTTGAACATGTGATGTCTGGTAATAGTCATTCAAATTTTACATGAAAATGGACACGTCCGCTTCAAATTTTGAATACCTTCCAAATATCTTATTTTTTTGCCGCGGAATATCAGTGGCACGGGTTGGGAAGAAGACCTACCTGTAGAGTACCTCCGGCCTACAGATTCCAAGTAGACGTAAATACGGAGTCATCCAAAGTGGTTACTGCAGATGTCATCAACCTGGAATTGAACCCAGTTTTTTATTCAGTCCTTGAACCACCATTCCGTTACAGGTATTAATTATCAATAATCAAGCAGGCAGGCATGAACGCCATCAATAGGCATCAAATTATAAGAGATTTTTAAGTAATACCAAATATCAAGTGAAACAGAAACTGGGTTACTTTTGTGCTACGTTTCGGTCACCCTGAGGGTACACACCACTACAACATGTATATCAATTGATGTGATATTGATTAATGTGCTGCACGAACACTAAATGTCACGGTTCAAATGTGTTGCCCTAGGCTAGCTTGTCCACGTAACTAGATCCCCGTCATTCTGCACACCTAGTACAGGTGTGCAACAAATGTAGAGTAGGCCTACTGTATCACTGGGGTGTATTACATGGAGCAAACGTACATGTACAATGAGTAGCACGCTGTAGGACAGAATATTAGTTTATGTAAATCAGTCAGTGAGCCCACATTCTAGTAGGCAGACATTCATTTATAAGGAGAGCCGGCGCAATAAATTGCTCTCCTAAAATGAAAAAAAAATATTTAAAAAAAAATATTAAAAAAAAAGGGGGTTTCATTTTATTTTCTGAGGGTAAAACTCATTTTACTTTGCTAATATTGGTGTCAAATCGCAATGCGATATTAATGATATAGACACTGTTACATTTGAACCTGTTGTATTAGAAACATAGACAAGAAAAAAATGGGCAAAATGTCCAGAAGAGCGAAAAGCTCTCCTTAAATGTTCCAGGAGCTGAAAAAAAGCTCTCCTGGGATTCTCATACCTGAAGGTCTGTAATATGCATGGTATCACCGCCGAAAACTTTGCGAGGGCTTCGCCTGTACATTGTAAAATAGCAAAGCCTCTAGCCGATCAATATTTTACAAATAAAGCCACGCCCACTCATTACTATGCGAGGTATCCTCATCAAAATCAATAGGCTTGCTTCCTAACCGACCCATAGAGCAGCCCTGTACCAAACATCAACTCAAAACGGTTATTGAGTTATCGTGTTCACGAGCAAATGTTACACACATATACACAGACACGCCGGGTTAAAACAAGAAATCAAAAATGTAAGATTTGTATGTAAATAAGCATGTAAATTTAATCATCGGTTTTGACTGGAATGGGGGAGATTTTGCATAGCTCGCGGAGTATCATTCCAAATGCGTGAGAGTGCCGCGAGTCACGGGAGATTCGACAGGCCCTCGTTATTGAGCATATAGAAGTGTAGGCCATGGGTGTAAGTGTGTGTGTATTTTATCCCAAGAAATGTAGTCCTTTCCCACGTCCCCACTTCAAAGGTCTTCACAAGGTGCCAGCCCTCTTAATTATTATTAAGGTTAGGCCATGACATTCATTCGCTATATGATAGAGATCGCTTATTTGCAAGCTTCAGTACAGTAATCCCATGGCAGATATTATTGCCAAGAAATGAGCAACATAATTTAAACAGGTTTTATAGAAAGCCATTGCCACTGCTAATTGAGTGAATCATACACTATACTGACACACGTGGCAATACTGCAATTGAACACTAATTCAATTTTATGCATGGTCAGGTTTGAAGTCTGCTGGGGAAACAACTAAGTTGAAAATATATGGATTAAACCTGATGAAAGCCGAAATAGTCTGCAATGGCTATAAATAACGAGGTACTTGTACAGAAAACTATTGAATATTATTTAGAGGTTTGCTGATATTTCCCATGGATCCATAATCTCCCCAGAGAAGCATCACAGCCTATACTTGATATAAGTGGGACAGTTTTACTAGTCATATTTAAATATCGAGTAAAGTGGGACAGTTTTACTAGTTATATTTAATAATATATTTCCTATGACATGGTATTTTGAGAAGTCGAGATAGCCCAGTGGTAAGGGCAAGGACTCGTGATTGTGAGATCGCGGGTTCGAATCCCAACACTGCTGGTGGTTATCTTGGGATGTGTCCTTGTACAAGGCACTTTATCTTGATTGCTTCACCTTATCTATGTGTAAAAATGGGTACCTGCGAGGTGATTTGTATTTATATAGTGATGCGCCGTTATGTGGCAGCTCCTTTGGGAAGCCCCCAAGGGGGCACGTTCTTGTGGCATATTTGTGTCGTTAATGACCCGTTTGAAAGGTGCTCATGTGATGTGTAGGTTTGACAAGTTATCATGGATCAGTGTATTAATTGTGAAGCGCCTTTGAATATATTGTATACATAGGGCGCTATGCAAATCAATTATTATTATGTTTCCATCTCATGCGATTCACGCCGTGATTCACGTATACTATAAGTCTCTCGGTCACACTCTGTTATCAGAAGTTCGCGAAAACTACTCGCAATAATCCCAACACTATAATCGATTGAACGAAAAATAATTTGCATTTGGAACAGTGGCGCCATTTACCTATATTTATATATTTCGACTTTTCTAATAACCGTTCAACCGCAGTCGCTCAAAAAAAAAAATGTCGCTCCAATCTTTAGTATAATTGGTGAACAAAATGCACATAAAATGAGTGTTTACAAAATATCATATAATTATATTATGCAAGGGTTAAATACAATGATGCAGATGGTATAACCATTGATGCGATATGATATTGAACGCTTTCCCCATTCACATGGTTCAAAATATATTTCATTTGAGTTGTTCCAAATTTGAAAATTAAAACTCGAAAAATATAGTTTTAAAAAATATTCTCCCAAAAGTTTTTGACCAGACATATTTTGGTCATTTTGGGGGGGTTAAAATGTTAATACATTTATGGTTGATTGAATTACATCTATGGATGGCATATAGTATGTTGGTTCAAAATAAAATAGGATTATACATTTTTATGACAATTCCGGTTAACTACTTAACTACTTTTTACGACTAAAACGTTTATTGCATCTATAATGACATATTTTATTAGGCCTACCCCTCTAGTTGTATTATTTATGGTTGGTATTATGGTTATTTTTTATTTGGATCGATGTTAGTATAGGGGAATACATTTATGAATCGTATTACCTTAATGGGTAATACTTGTCATGCCTGGGTAAAGCTAATATCACGTGACAATTATGACAAAAGAAAAAATAAATATCTTTGAATGAAAAATCCCTATAATAAACTATTTACTATGTTTTAATCTCTGTAATATCTTTGCATTGTACACAGGTGGATTTCATTTGGATAAACAGGCATCAAAAGTGCTTTGAATGGTTCGTATCACTGCTGACCCAATTGGAAATGGAGCAAGCCAAAACGCCTTTTGAGAACGTTTTAGAACTGCACATGTACATGACGTCGGCGTTAGGTAAAACAGACATGAAAGGTATTGGACTTCAAATGGCGCTAGACATATTACATCGGCAGGGGCAGAAGGATATGATTACTGGCCTCAAAACAAGAACTCAACCAGGACGACCGGATTGGCACAAGGTAGGCTATTTTGGGCAGGTTTTACTTCACAATCACTCTTCAATGTTCAATAATTCGTTAAACCAAGTTTATCGATCGGTAATCCAAGTTTTTCGACTTGACAAACCCAATGTATTGGTAGTTGACCGAAAGAAAATTGGTGCATCAAATCGAAATACTTGGTTTATCGGATTGAAAAACTTGGACTATCGATCGAAAACATTGGCCCGGGTAATCCGTTTTTGGTGGAAAAACTTCGTTTATCGAACGATATTTTTTTAATTTGAATAGACAACAATCTATCTTGGCATGTCCAAGTTGAAAATGTTTGCAAACTTATTTCTTTCAAGTCGCTTAACATTACTAAGACGAATCAAGCCATATATTAACTACAATATTCGTATTTTATATTATAATGATTTTATTAGATCCATATTCGATTATTGTAATACCGTATGGGGGGGGGAACATGTAGTAATGGTGATAAATTAATGTTATTGCGTCTGCAGAAAACGGCGGCACGGATTATCCTGACGTAGGCAGAAATTATTTACAATTAACGTGGCACCCAATTAGTGAACGAATACGCCTGTGGTGACTCACAATGAAAAGTATTCGAATGGATTAACTCCTAATTATCTAGCTGATCTATTTCAATATTCAGTCAATATCCACAGTCACACATTCTGATCAACTGCCAGAAGTAACCTATATTTGAAGGGGGGACGACATAATTCAACAGACGACGATTTTCATGTGTTTCAATTAGTGACTGGAATAATTTATCCTTCGAATGCAAGCTTGCCGAATCTTTATCTATTTTTAAACGTATGCTCAATACTGTATTTCCCTTTTGATTGAACTTTATATGTATACTGTATTTTACTACGCTTTGCTACACTTAACTTTATGAGTAATGACTTTGATTTATTTGTATTATTTTATGTTATTGATTGTTTTAATGCATTGCTTACACATTTAATAAGGGCATCTGGGAAGATTAGCTCTACATAGCTAACAGAGTCACCCGATTAACGTGTATTATTATTATTTATGAGTACTGTGACGTACTATTAATGTTTGATATTTTTCCAAGGACGTACATGCTATATGATGTCATACTCCATGTGTAAACAATTGAATGAATAGATATCCTGCTTATTTTCAGCAACAAGGTTATTATTAACCACTCACAATACTTGTTTATTCAATTAAATTTGTATCCGCGTTATCAACTTAGTAGTACATCTCATAGAAACCTAATAATAATAAGTGGAGTTGGTCTGCAGAAAATCAAATAGTGTATACAAAAGGAGACTCCTGTTGGAATTATAAGACCACAAACAATATGGAGAGTAATGATTTGTTTGTTTGTTTGTTTGATATGATCCTCCCTTACGGGAACTCGCTATACCGCATACAAAACTTAATCAATACCCTCCTATACCCACTCTGCAAGTATTACATAACAATGACTTGAGTCACCACCACCCGTGTATACAGTCAACTCATCTTACTATCATAGATTCATAGTCGTGTCCAATGCCCAATCCACTGGGATACACTGCAAAAATCGGGGTGTTGAATTTAACACCAATGGTGTGGGCAAATATACACTTTAAAGGGGTGTTAAGTTCAACATACTTGGTGTTAACTTTAACGTTTAATTTTATATATTTATTGGTTTCTCACAACATATAATACAATATATAAGATACATTGTTAACAAATAAAAGATGCATTGTTATTGTTGCATTGTTGCATTGTTGCATTGTTGCATTGCTGCATAAAAGATTGCAAATTAATTATATCTTTATAATTTAAGTCTACGAAGGGATCGGAAATAGTCATTAGTATGGTCTCGATAATTTGAAAGAGTAATATGACGTATATCTCTTTTCTGAAGTACAATTAATTTATTTACATTTTGTTTACTATAGTTCCTGACCAAACAGTTATACAACACATTAGATGTGGTAATATTAATGTGTGGTATAAGGAATAAAGAATTATCTTAAGTACAATCTTTGTTAACTAAGAAAGCACACCACATCATCTTGATATTTTATTAGTAACTAGATCAACATTGTTAATCCATGTTAGTCGCGAGTCAATTTCAACTCCTACAAATGGTATATTATGAACTCGTTGTAAGCATTTGTTATTCATAAATAGTAAGTTGGCAGTTGCAATTGGTTAATGCTCCAACTTGCTGAAAATAATGTACTTAGTTTTCTCAAAATTAAGAGTTGATTTTTTTATTGGAAGAAAACCACCAACAAGGGTGTTGAATTTAACACCCGGGGTGTCGAATTTAACGCCCGGTTTGGAGTGTATATCTGCCCACCCCGATGGTGTTAAATTTGCACCCTTGTATTAGCAGTGTATTCAGATAGACGATGGTGATCAGTTCTTTACAAGATACCCCGCATGTTTATCTGTTTAATGTATTTATGGTTCTGTTCGTATTTTCCATGGGACCATAAGCTTGTTCTACCTTCAGTATGTGGTAACCCCTTAGCCGTGTCACATACTGGTGTTGGATATCTCACTTTAGCACAATTATATTCATTTTAATATTTGTATTATCATACATTGTTTGTTGCATATCACAGTAATCCTATATATTGTAAAACTTCAAATTGTTCTGTGTATAACTGGAAACGATTGCATTGACGTGGTTGTAATATAATTTCATAATTGAATTGAAATTTAATTGACATATTGTGCATGTTTATTGAATTAACATACTGTATATGTCCATTGAATTGACGTACATATCCATTAAATTGACAAAATGTACATGTCCATTGAATTGACATACTGTATATATCCATTGAATTGACATACTGTATATATCCATTGAATTGACATACTGTATATATCCATTGAATTGACATACATGTCCATTGAATTGACATACTGTATATGTCCATTGAATTGACATAATGTATATGTCCATTGAATTGACATACTGTATATGTCTATTGAATTGATATACTGTATATATCCATTGAATTGACATACTGTATATTTCCATTGACATACTGTATATATATCCATTGAATTGACATACTGTATATATCCATTGAATTGACATACTGTATATGTCCATTGAATTGACATACTGTATATGTCCATTGAATTGATATACTGTATATTTCCATTGAATTGACATACATGTCCATTGAATTGACATAATATACACGTACATTCTCTGTATTCTTTGCAGCTATTCACAAAAATTGCGAACGAGAGAAAGGGAAAGGTACAGGTCTTCTTCTGCGGATCGCATTCCCTGGCCAAAGTGGTGAAGACAGCTTGTGAGAAATTCCGTTTCAAGTTTCACAAGGAAAACTTTTGAAATGGCAATTGAATATAGTCGGTCACACGATACTATTGAGATTCAACATGATTCCCGCATCAGCAATGACAACCTGTAAATATGGAATATACATGATATACAATTATATGATATTCACATCTAATCGCATTTAATTTTAATTTCGGTATTATTTCGGTTTTTGCATTATACAAATATTTACATTTTAATTGTTATGATTGTTGAAATAGAATATTCTTTGTTATAATATATATCACTGCCATGATACAACTATCAGAAGACCAACCATTTGCACCAATACATTTAGTTTAAGTAAATCGAAAGACTTTACAATCCATCTACATGTACACTGGATCTGGATAATGTGATCATGGATGGTCATCTAAGGCGATTGACCAGATGTGTCTAGGTAGGTATGATGAGTGATCCTACACCGCGACCGTCATGTAAACGTCCTCATCCGATGGACGAGAGTGCACATCAGTGTTTGGCCATTTTCCCAAAGGCTGACGGAGAGCTGAGGAATTGTAGACCACAATTGAATTAACAATCATAATCCTCAATTTTTGCGAAGACTCTGAAACGAATCTGGAGGGATTCGAACCCGGGCCCCCTGTATTGCAAGTCGAGCACTCTACCGCTGAGAGCCAGCTGTAGTTGAAAATGAAAAAAATGTATTTGGGTCAACCTCTTCAAAATGTTATAAATATATATATGTGTGTATTATTAGATCATTAATCGGCGCATATAAACACAAACACACAAACAAAAACATTCACAAAAGTACACGGTATGCCTAAATATAACATGAGTTATAAATGTAGAACATTTGGTGTGGACCAATATACCCCCTGGGGGATTAAAATATAACACCCTTGGTGTAATAACCTGACATTTGCAATGTGAATGAGCACCAAGGGTGTAGATTCCTCTAATGGAGAGTATGTGTGTCCAAATAATGTAATTATAAAGTGTATATATCATAATACAGGTATAAAAATAGCGTAATTAACTTATAAAGATACCACCGTAAACTATAGAAAGTGACAACGGAGAAGTACATCCTATATTGTGTATGATGTGTTTCTCATTTGTCCATTGTTTTACAGTGCTGTCTTATGGGTTCATTACACTATATTTGTTTATATGGACGTGGCAAGTTACCTAGTATGTATAAGTATATGCATATTATAATATCATAAAGGCAGATATATATATGCACTGTAAAAACAGGGTTAACAACATCATTATGAATTAGGTTTTCATTAA
Source organism: Scotoplanes globosa (assembly GCA_027575025.1). Lineage (NCBI taxonomy): Eukaryota > Metazoa > Echinodermata > Holothuroidea > Elasipodida > Elpidiidae > Scotoplanes > Scotoplanes globosa. Next base: position 2,330 of record JAODAI010043789.1, on the reverse strand, counting down.
TTCAAATATAGCCACCCCTATACAATACTTGTAATATAAATTTGTATACAATCATGATAAGGCGTACTGGTGGACCATTTCATTTATTAAATATATACACATTGATCACGTACTCAAGCAAGTTCTAAACATTTGTAGCGTGATTGGATATAACTTCCGCCACATGGACAGTGAGGAGAATGTCAAACGTAGACACCCGACATCGCATGTAAGGCCTACTGTGTATTGCTAATCAGAAATGCTATTATCATATATATATTAAGAGGGCGGTATACTGATATGCAGTTAAACGACGTCACGCGCAAAAGAGCCCTTACACGGTATATCAATACATGAGATGACTGAACACCTTGCAGTAAGGTATCCTTAGTATTATATACGGCCGATTCTTGACAACGAATTAAAATAGCGCCATAGCGTGTATGTGGATGCTTTGTACATACTTAGTACGTACATACTGACATAGCGATATACATATTGTCATAATGTTGGTATCACTTGGTGAACCAGGCGCGGATCCAGGGGGCGTAGGGGGCGCGCTCTCCTATTTTTTTCACTTTATTGCATAGACGTTACACAATACACCGATAATTCCATTACAAAAATGTTTAGGGCGCCCCCCCCCCTTTCTAAAGGTCCTGGATCCGCCTATGTGAACCATGTATATCTTACCACCCAGCCCATCGCCACTTATACGATGATGTAATCATATCTTTTGGGGATGTGACCAATCATCCTATGAATTTGTCCGTTTATTGTGAGCTATAAATACATGAAATAGCATTTGTTCACATACGCTTCCTTTGATGGATAAAGGAAATGTTAACCTTGCATTTTTCAAACCGTATTAAATGATAAAATATCTACAATTTTGGTTCAAACAATATCAATCTAAGCCTTAAAAAACCTTAGAATAATGCTACGTGATATTATAGAGCAGAAAAGTATATACAAAACACTTCAAACAGCTATCAAATAGGCCATTCCGTTATCAAAATATGAAGGTTTGCATTAGGCAATTACAAAAATATGGGAGCTGCCATTTTATTAAAAAAGTCCGACAAAGTTAACTCTAACTTGGTATGGACGTTGACCCCAATACAAATAAAACTTGTGGTATGTTTGGTGGAGGTCACATATCGTTTGAGGTCAATGGAGATCAAACACTGAACATATTGACGCATTCCTTGTAAACACGGGATATCAAAAAGTGTAACTTTGATACTAAGTTCATTCTCGGTATGGTGATTGACCGGATGGACAGATCGAGGTGTATCATGATCCACAAACAGCACTCATGCAATCTTAAATAGTCGGTTCATCTGTTGGCCTTACTGTAAATCATCATTTAGAGTGGAATATTACTTGAATAAGTGGTAAATTAGGTTTCTAAAATTATTAGTGTACTCTATAAGGTTAAATATTGTATTCCTTCTTGTATTCTCACAGACCTATATGTAATTATCTTATCTATTCCAGACTATCATATTGTAATATTAGTTGAGGTAACACTCATCCTACGTATATTTGAATAAATTACACATGCTTCAGAAAATGGTAACTTGTAATATTTCTCCATTAAGTAATACAGAGACCATATAGAAGTGTTAAAGCACCTCAGAATAATCACAGTCTATGACATTTATAACTACTAATTAACAACTTTTATGTATCCAATATTCAATGATGACATACTTCCTTCTAGCATGTGTTATTTGTTACTTGTGGTCATTTTACCAGATCTAAACCAGATCTAATAATAGAAGTTCATTTATTTTTGCTGGCACAAAATTGTGGAATAGCTGACGGTCCACCATTAAAATAGACTCACAATGTAATTATTTTTTGTAAACAGCAAAGTATACTGTTGTTGTCGTACATGGAGGTTGGTATATATGATAATGGTATTGGCCTCATTTGAGATCCAAGGATTGTGCTGAGAGGGATTTTAGGAGGGGCTGCAGTAGAGGGGATATCGATTGTATAGATGGACGGGTGGGGAGTTCTGGTCAATGATGTAGAAGTCAGTTAGTGAATTTTTCACCCCCCTTGTTAGGGAACCAGGAGGAGAGAGAGAGAGAGAGAAGGGATGTTTCTGGGTCCAGAATATGAGAACGCGTTACTTTCATCTATTTTGATTATTTTGCATAATGTTAGAGTAAAACATATTACTTACAATGTTTAAAAGAAACAAGTGATATTTTTGGAAAATATAGATACCCCAAGTTTCTAACATGGGTGATGGAATTTTTAATATATATATGGGAATGATTCGTGCATATTTGTTCATTTCAATATCATCGACCAAACGAAATACAAGTTACTGGACG